>CM034708.1:6725722-6746414 GCA_020142125.1 Phrynosoma platyrhinos
TGCAAGGGGAGGGGAAGGAGGAAGAGGCATGCACCTGTTTCTCTTCCCTCCCTCTCCCCCAGGCTTTCACCTGTCTATGGAGAGGCAGCTGAAGGCCCGGGAGGGTGGGGGAAGGCATCCCATCCCCAGAGGTAGAAGTCCCACTCCCAGCACCGGGTAACACCCAGTGCTGGAAGGCCTTTAGTTTGGGCACTTGTCCCTTAAAAGGTTTTCCATCACTGTTCTAAGGGAATGTCTTACAGTCTTCCCAAACCTGAAACTTGAACAAGCTTTTTCCTTTTTTTATTACAATACAGAAAATGGGTAGACACTGTCATGAATATTTGGCTCTATATTCTACCATCTATAGGTTTTACCAGGTTGAGAGCCAGTGTGGTGTAGTGGTTTGACTGTTGGACTACAACTCTGGAGACCAGGATTTGATTCCCCACTCAGCCATGAAACCTACTGGGTGACCTTGGGAAAGCCACATACTTTCAGCTTTAAGGAAAGGCATGGGAAACCTCCTCTAGACAAATTTTGCCAAGAAAACCCTATGATAGGTTTGCCTCAGGATTGCCATAAGTCAAAAACAACTTGAAAACACACAACAACAAACAATGTCCTTACTTAATGATATATAAACCTTTTAATGGTATATGTCCAAGCTAAGGCATTGCCAACTAAAATTTGTCTAGTGTAAAACAATGGGGAGGATGAAATCCTCTATTTCCATTCTATCAATAGAATGCAGTAAGTGCTTGTAGGTCCTGCAACAGCGGGGCACTGAATCTGTTTCAGGTTTTATTGTGAACTTTAAAAGAGATTCCCTATGTCTCTGGTGTTTGCCCTGAAATCTCAAGGGCTTGGGATGTACCTTGCATGACAATCCTGTAGTTATATTCCAGTACATGTGAGTACATCCCTGTACATTCAATTGCTTATGAGCAAACCACTGTTCACTTGTTTGAGAAGTGTGCTGAGTCAACAAAAAAGGAACTTCTCTGCATTAGCTCATGATAGCTGGAAGCTCCCAATTTACGGAAAGCAGTAAATTTGCCCTAGATTTTAGTACAAACTATAAATCCAAGGTGATGAATCTATTTTGGGAATATGGTTTAGCAATTTGATTAGCTCATTTAAAAATTCAGACTCAGGGCCTTATTGCACCATGTCTATATTGCATGATAGCAATGCATCAATACTGCTAGTGATTATGCTTTACTGAATGGTTATTGGTGTCCTGGTGTCATCCCAACATAGTGCCATTGCAAATTTACATATCTTTTTTCATGCTGGAAATAATCCTTTAATGACTACCTTTCTCGCTGCCAAACAATAACCTTTTGTGCTGTGGAACACCATTTCACTTCCAACCACCAAAAAACAAAAAAAAAACTTCATTAATAAGTGGGATGTAGGTGTGGCCAGCTTGAAGGAGAAGAGGAATCCTCTTTTGAAGATTTCTTAGAAGATATGGGAAGGGAATCCATAGACCACTTCCAGTACTTTGACAGTGAAGACAACTTTTGTGGCATGTTTAATTTAAGGTAATTTAAAAACCTTCCTTCTGTTGTGCCATCATAACATCATAATATAACCTTGACACTGTAGCATCACAATTTAACAGATTCATAGAACTTTCCACCAGAACAATGCATGGCTACACTATGAGTTTGCTTTTTTCCCCCAAGCAACATGCCAGGGCAATGGCAGAGAAAACAATAGGACCCAGGCAAAACATAGTCATGCAGTTAACAGAAATGGAAAGAAATGGCAGGGTGTGGCATGTCTACCTTATTTTCCTATCTGACTTCTTGCAAGAAAAGCTCTTGTCCATCACCAGGTATTATCATGACATCATTCCATTGCAGCACCATGATGACCAAAAAATCCCTGACAGACCAATATAGGGATGGAATAGAGGAGGAAGCTACAATGCCGCTACTGTGAAAGAGAAACCCATTTGTGGAGCATGCTAATGGCAAGATTATGGCAGAAAGGCAGCAAGATGCAGTACTGTTCATCTACAATCAGCAACCATACCGCAAACAGGTCGAATGGATTAATGTGGTATAAGGAAACAGTGCAGTAAGGCTTTAAACCTAAAGTGAATTTATAATCTTGCTCATGTGGGAGCTGCCAGTGATACCAGCCCCACCTGTCTCCCAATTCTGTCACTATATGGATAGTAATAAGTTTGCAACTTCTACTGCACATAGAGGTGCTCTGCATGACTGGAGACCCAATCGGGACTGGGGCTAATGATTCTCCATGTGTTGGTTCAACATGCTTTCTAAATGAGTAAACAGAACTCAACTGTATGAGTGTCCAGATCAGCAATATAATACAGTATATTAAATATCAAAGGCTGGGACAGCAAGCCTTATAAAGAATGACCTAGGGAGCTGGGTATTTTACCTTAGAGGAGAGCAGATAGAGGGGTGACATGACAGCCAAGTTTAGATATCTAAAGGGATACCATGCAGAAGATCATAGAGTTGGAAGAGACCTCAAAGGCCATCGAGTCCAACCCCCTGTCATGCACAATCAAAGCACTCTCAGACAGATGATCCTCCAATCTCTGTTTTAAAACCCCCAAAGAAGGAGACTCCACCATGCTCCGAGGGCGCATCTTCCATTGTCAGGAAGTCCCTCCTAATGTTGAGGTGGAATCTCTTTTTCTGTAGTTCGCATCCATTGCTCCAGGTCCTATTCTCTGGAGCAGCAAAAAAGAAACTTGCTACATCCTCAATATGATATCCCTTCAAACATTTAAACATGGCTATCATGGCACCTCTTAACCATCTCTTCTCCAGACTAAACATAACCAATTCCCTAAGTCTCTCCTCATAGGACATGGTTTCCAGACCTTTCACCATTCTGGTCACCCTCATTTGGATACTCTCCAGCTTTTCAACATCCTTCTTGAATTGTGGTGCCCAGAACTGGACACAGTATTCCAGATGAGGCCTGACCAAAGCAGAAGAGAGTGGGACTATTATTTGCCTCAATCTAGACACTATAGATGGAGAAAGCATGTTTTCTGCTGCTCTGGAGATTAGAACACGGACCTAAATTCTACCCAAATATTAGGAAGAACCTCTTTACTGTACAAACTCTCTAATAGTGGAATAGATTGCCTTAGAGAGAGGTAAAATCTCATTTGAAGGTCTTTCAGCAAAAGCTGGATGGACATTTTTCAAGAGTTCTTTAGTTATGTATTCCTGTGTGGCAGGAGCTGGGCAAGACAGCCATTGTGGCTCCTTCCAACTCTAAGATTTTATGAAGCTGTGAATATGGCATGCAAATACCTAGACCACTTTGTTGTTTATGTTGATGTTGTATTCCTTCAAGTTGTTTCTGACTTACAGTGACCCTAAGGTGAAACTCATTACAGGGTTTTCTTGGCTAGATTTTTTCAGAGGGGTTTGCCTTTGCTTTCCTCTGAGGCTGAGATAGTGTGACTTGCCAAGGCCAACCAATGGGTTTCCAAGTCCAAGTGGGGATTCAAAGTCTGGTCTCCAAAGTTGTAGTCCAGTGCTCAAACCACTGCACCATGTTGACTGTGAGCTATACCAGCACACAGATTTATAATTGCAGAGACTGTTCCTATGTTGAACATTCTTATTTTGAACCTAACATTATCCTTCATATCTGTTCTATCTTGTCTTGCTCTTAAAGTCTTCGCTGTTTTAAATTTAGATGTACGTAGTGCTAAGAATATATAAATAGATGTGTTTCACTGCCTTTATTTTCAGTTGGTGGGAGATACCCTCAGTCATCAGCAAACCTATGGGCTTTAAAAAAAACAAACAAACCTAAATTAACAAATTATTTGGGGCATTGCCTGGAACTATTTGCCTTGCAAGGCTTCCCTCTTCTTTCCGTTTCCTAGCAGCTTGCTGCTACCTAATTTATTCATGCATGGCTTTTGCCAAGATCCACAAAGTATAAAATACATAAGTGAGAAATGTTATAATAAAAAGCTAAATATGATTAAAATACCTAACCCAACCCCTATGTATGTATGCTTTGTGTTGCATATTAGATTTATTGTTCTGCCATCTTCTGTGTTCTAGCACCCATTTACAGGTTTTAATGTTTTTAATTATAATTTCAATTTTACATTTTCATGTATATTCTTAAATACTCATTCTGTTTTTGACGCTATTCATCAGTCTTTCGGGCAGTAAAGCAAATAATCAAAGCAAAAAAAAATCATACTGCAAGCAAAGCTCTAGAGAACAGCCAATCAGATTTTTGTTTTCTGAGGTTTTGTCTGGTGCTTGATATTTTCTGCCATTGCAAGGTCCTTTTTTTTCTCCTCCCACCCCCCATTAAATGAACACATCTTAATGTTCCATATCATCTATTCTGCCTGCCCATTTGTCATAAACATAGCCTTTCAGCATAGGAATCCATCCTCTCTTTCTTCCAAAACAGTTGCATTAAGAAAGATAGTTGAGAGAGGATTCTGTGATCAGAAGTGTTGATCAAACATTATTCTGATCCAAGACAATGTTTCATACATGTTAAAATTCAGCAAAGCTAGGAGAACTTTAACATTGCCATTGCCATGTTATGTATTTATAGCCATTCATAAACATTATATTCTGATGCCATTGTGGTGCAATCAATCACACTTCCTAAATCATTTGTCTGAATATCCATCTTGGTGCTGTTTTGGGGAATGGGGTGGGATGAAGTAATTCAATCTAGACTTCTTATTTAAAAAAAACAACAACAATATCCTACCACCCTTTAAGATGCCCATATGTGACCTATTGATCTATTATTGTGATGTAATGGTTTAAGTGTTGGATGAGAACTCCTGGAGACCACAGGATGAATCCCTGCTTAGCCATGGAAGTCCACTGAGAAGGTTTGCTGGGCTGAAAACTGGAGAAAATGCCTGCACCTTTATGTTGGTATAGAAGAGGGAATCGCAGCAGGTTATGTTTGTCAAACAACCAGTGTTGGTAAGAAGAATAGCCAAACCTGTAGTCAGTCACCTTGCTCATACCAAGTACCAGCTGCCCTTACAGAAGCATGGCTAGCCAACCAGCTTTCTTACTAGCAGGAGCCCAAAATGACCTTGGGCAGTGGCTAAATGGTGCTGCCAAAGGGACTGCCTGCTTGGTGTCTGGATAGTCTTATTGTAGCTACACACTGGCTATGTGTGTATACTGCATACTGGCTATGGGGAGATTGGAATCAAGAGACATGAAATTACAAAGGAGACATGATTTACAGCAGGAGTTGGCAACCTTTCCCTTTTAAGGGCCGAGGGACTTCAGCTCCCAGAAGCCTCAGCCATGTTAGCCAATAGCTCCTGGGATTCTGGGAGCTGAAGTCCCTCAGCCCTTAAAGGGGAAAGGTTGCCTACCCCTGCTTTACAGTAACCTGGCTGGGATATGATAGCAGTCTGACATGGGCTCAGGCTCTGCTAGCATGGTACTGTGTTAGTGAGCAGGTGAGGGAAAGTGTGTTGGGGATAAAGTAGCTGTGCTCTATAAAGACTCAGATATATAGTAGATTAGAGCAGATTGGAGTTCTGTCACTATACCATCCACCCTGCTGCCTGTTAGACTTCCAGGCCAAACCCAGAGAGCTAGTCTTAGAGTTGGTGTTAGAGTCACAGAGACTCTTGATCTTGGGTGACTTCAACATCCCATCTGAGACCAGTCTGTCAGGTACAGTTCAAGAGTCCATTACATCCATGACAAGCATGGGCCTATCTCAATTGGTTTTGAGCCCAGTGGGGTCCCTAGGGTTGGTGTCACCAAGTGTGTTAACTCATGGTGTCACACACACACACACATACATTGCCCTCCTCCCATTTCACAATGTACAGAATCCTTAGGAATGCTTTTGGCACTAATGTTACTGGTAAATCATAATTCCATATACCACTGACTGTAATGCAAATAGTTGTGACATAAACAACTAGCAAAATTAAAAAGTATACCTTCAAATTACAATATTATATGCACAACCTAAATTATTTACATATGCATAGTGAAGATTTGGTTAAAATGTGATGTTTTTAAGGAAAATATAAAAATAATATTTTTAAAAAATCAAAAAAATTCAATTTTTGAAGGCATTTGAAATTTTAACTTTTAAAAAATCTGGGGCCTCTCTTTTCTCTTCCCAATGACCTTCAGCCCACTCCCACCATCTCTTAAAGCATCTTAAAGGGAAGCAGGTGAATGTCACAGCCTGTTTCTGCCCAAAGCTTGGTGTTTCAGGAGCAGTGGTGTCACCCCCCTCCCTTAGGGTGTTTCCTGGTGTAGTCCGCACCCCCTGCATCCCCTAGTGACACCACTGTCAGGGCCAACACATTCAGCATGTAACATCTTTGATGCTGTTTTCAGCTTAGAACATGTTGATTTGTGGGGAGATGTTATTAATACCCCCAAGTTGTTCTAGATAAACCATTTTGTTGTCAGAGTTAATATCATGGCTACTGTATGTCCCTGCAGGGATAGTGGACATGCTAAGATGTTCCGCCCTTACAGGTGAATTCTTTGGATTCCAGAAAGCCTTAGATTTAGAGGATTGTATGGCTGGCACCACTTACGATCCTGTTGAAGCCCTGTTCAACAGATAGAAATAAGGCCTGACTAGGGCTATTAGCTAGGGCTCCAAGGTGTCCTGTCTGGCCAGTTATTACTTGGACTCCTTGGTGTATACAGGACTTCAAGAAGCTGTAATGGGAAGGATGATGACTTGAGTGTAGATGGTGGAAATCTTGACTCATATCAGACAAGACACAAGATAGAGAACATCTTTGTTCCTATAAGGTGACTTCCTTGGAATAAGTCTTTCCAAAAAAAGAGAAAAAACTTAAAAATGCTGTGATAGGGTTGCCATAAGTTGGAGTTACAGTTAGCCCTCCACATTTGCAGTTTTGACTTTGGGATCTGATTATCTGCAGACTAAATTAATATGTTCGCTTTAGGAATCACTAGGACCTCCAGCATGACTCTATGGCCAACTTTCACCAGAGGTGCAAGAGCCTAGGTATTCGTAGAAAGAACACTTCTCTGGGCATTTGCAGGTTCTTCAGCACAATTCCATGGTCAGCTTCCTCCAGTTTCTCTGGAGGACCTACTTCTTAGACAGCTGTTCTCTCAGGTTTAAAAAAAAGTGTTTGTGTGTATTTTAATATTTGTAGTTTTTCCACTTCCTCAAGGTCCTGTGTTCCTAATACCAACAAATGGGGAGGGCCCACTGTAATTTGAAGGCATATGTCAACAATGAAAAATAGGACTTATGTTTTAACATTAAGGAAATAATTGATTGCTCATAACAGGGCAGCACTGGACTTATGCAGAAGGTCTCTTTTAACACTAGGAGCAACAGTTTGCAATGATCGCCATTTTCTCAAAGAAAATAATCTACTCTTTCTATTTTGTCAGTTACAGATTGAGCCATTCCCTAGCATTCCCTCTCTGCCCTCTATCTTTGTGAGGGTTCTTTTTGCCCAATATACTTTGGGCTATTCTTAGATGTTTTTCTTTTTAGTAAGCTGGAAAACTCTCCTGATGCTTTTGTAAGCTTTGATGCTTGAATTCTCTACAGTTTCAGTCTATCTGTTAAAAATGTGATTAGTGCTTAGTGAACCTACAAAGGGAAGTTCTTTCCCTCCCCCATTCTCTTTTGTTGCAGAAGAAAGACAAATGGTTTGATTGTCCTATCTTTAGCAGTAAGAATGGCCTTGATCTGGCCTTTGACCCCTCTAGACTCCCTGGCAAAACAAAAGGATGAATTCCTTCTTCTGGAGGCTTCCAACAGTAGCAATTATTCTTTGAAATAGATTGTAGTGGGACCCTACACTGTTTAACATTACAAAATCCCTATTATTTTATCAAAACCAGAATTGACCTTCCAGCTGCTATTTTGTTTGGCAATTTTGCAGTCTGGAGGCAGAGTGGGTACAGATGTTTTGGAGGGGGCAGAACCTGGACCTAATACAATTTGTGTTGTTGTTGTTGTTGTTGTTGTTTACTGCCATCAGGTACTCTATGAATGTGAGACCTCCAAGTATCCTGTCATCAACAAGACTATTCAGGTCTTGAAGACTCGGGCCTGTGGCTTCTTTGACTGTGTCTATCCATCTGCAGTGTAGTCTTCCTCTTTTCCTACTGCCTTCCAGCTTACCAAGCATTATTGTCTTTTCTAGTGAGTCATGTCTTCTCATGATACATCCAAAGTATGACAGTCTCAGTTTAGCATCTAGGCTTCTAGGGAGACTTCAGACTTGCTTTGATCTATGACCCAGTTATTTGTCTTTTTAGCAGTCCATGGGATCCATAGACCTCTTCTCGAGCACCACATTTCAAATGAGTTGATAATATTTATATCAGCTTTCTTCACTGTCTAGCTTTCACAGCCATACCCAGAAACAGGAGATATATAGGCATGGTCAAGACTAACTTTAGTATTCAATGATATCCAGGAACATGTCTACTTCCTTCATATCTGCCCTTCCAAGTCTTGTTCTTTTTTTAATTTCTTGACTGCAGTCTCCATTCTGATTAATGACTGAGCCAAGATATGAAAAACCTTGTACAGTTTCCATGTTTTCATTGTCTACTTTACATGAGAGTACTGAAAAGTTCTTGACCCAACCAAGAAGGAAATGATCTAGAGTCATGAAACGTACATGCTTACCACATATTTATTCTGAAGTTCAACTGATTTGGCACATCATTTCTCAAGTTTCTTTAATTCTTCTCAAAAAAATGTCTGAAAAATGTCTGGTTGATGTCTGGTCACTGATATATTGCTCTGCTGCTGCTATCATCTCTGAATCATTCAAGAAGCTCCTCCCTTTCAAACTTATTTTAAAGATTAGAAACAGGAACTAAGATGGAGCTAGATGTTTCTTCAAAACATCATCTTGCCAGCCTTGTGAACACCTTTTCTGCAGTTTCCCTTGCTTTTTTTCTTTCAATGCCTCCTTGGCCCTTCTGAAGTCAGTAATCAAAATACCTTTCTTATCCCAAAAAACTGTGGCCATGATCTTTCCTGCTAGTCTTTGACTCTTGAATTTCTTTGGCCATGGAGAACTCAAGTGCCACTACTGCAAGAGCTATTGTTTAGTCTCCGGGTCATAGTGATGTAAGTATGTTTCGTCGACTGTGGTCAGTCATTCCAAAAAGAATTATGACTAAATTATTCAAAATGCTGTGTCTGAGCACAGAAATTCCTTTTAGCCAGAGGTAAGACATTTGTGGCTGGGGAATAGACTAGAATTTTGGTGGTTTTGAGTGACTTGTTCAGATTATCCATGTTGTCTAGACTTACTTAAGAGTTTCACCCAGATCGCACCTTGCCTTAGCTATTCAGCTATTTGGAAGTCATTATATTTTAATAATAATGATGATGATGATGATGATGATGATGATGATGATGATGATGATGATGATGATAAGAAGAAGAAGAAGTAGTAGTAGTAGTTTTGGGAAAATAAAATTTAAAACAATGTGCAATTAAAGTATTTTAAAAAAAATCATCACTGGGGGAGGAATGTACCTAAAAGCATGAATTTGGGGGGGGGGGAAGTGGATAAATGTATACATTCAGGAATGTACACCTTGCTGAATAAATGTATACATTTATAAAATGCACATTTGCAAAAAATATATATGGAAAATGTTCACACATGTCCATGCAGAAAACAAACAAATGAAGCCTCACCAATGGATAACAGATGTTCAGATGAGGATTCAGAGAACTGCAGTGGATGAGTGAAAATTTGTCACAATCCTACAGAGGGTCTTTCTGAAGTTCTTGTGTTGAAACTCCCATTACCCCCAGTCATCATGAACAATAGTGTGGGATGATGGAAATTGCAGTTCAACAGCAACTCAAGGGCCAGCTGTTGCCACTCCTGTTTTTAAGCAGTCATTCATAATATTGAGCTATTGGTCCCAATTTTTTTCACAAGATCAGCAATGGATTATTTCACTACATTAACACTGATGGAAAAATCACTCAATCTGAACCATGGTGAAGCCAAACCTACCTTGAAATTTGGAACACTGAGAACTTTATCCCTACAGGCTGAGTGTTAGGACCACACAAGATTGTGGCTCATACTTTCCTGCATTAACTCCCAATATTACATACACACGCTTGCCAAGATGTCTTAGCACATTCTGCAGTCTGTTGAAGCTAATTGGAAAAGATGGTGCACCTCATTTATATTCAGAAGTACATCAGGTACTTGACACTCAGATAGCCCTTGGAATATTCTGTACCCTTCAAGAAGATAAAGTCATTTTGTTTGCCTTAATTGAAATCCGAACGGTGACATGTGTTTCTACTTTTGAAGACACTGGGCACGATCCAGCTGAAATCGAACACACCATAAATCTCACTGGGCTAGTTTATAGCACAAGGGCCTTGCGGAAGAGGGTTGCCTTTTGACAGGCTGATAGCATGCATGAAATGTCACATCAAGCTTGGCCATCCATGGCTGGCCTTTTCTTTTTCAAATCCTGCCTGGGGTTTGTGAAAAGAGCTATAATGGTAGGGCAGCTTAATGACAGGGTGAGGTTAGTGAATGCTGCTGTGATAGCCCTGACTTGCTGGCCAATTATGACTGTGAATACTGCTGTAATGTACATGGATCGCACTTTGATAGCAACATTGATGTAATTCATTTCTTTTCTTTTTTTAAAGGACCAACCAAACCACAAACTCTGTGCTTTTATTCTGTACTTGTTAAAAAGCTCTCAAGTTTGAAAGACAGGGAAAAGGCTGGGTGGATAGATGGATAGACAGACAGATGATATATAGCCATCTTAGTTTCCCTCCCCCAATGCCCTGCCTTTATTACAATGGCTCTGCTTAAGAAAGGCCAGTAACAGGGACACCATAGTCCTCTATATGGCTTGAGATCAGCCTGTGAGAACGATTGTGTATCCCTATATCAGCCTGCCCGAGCTTTAAGATCTGTGTGGGAAGGCTTTCTCTTGGTCCCACTGCCATCACTGGTGATTTGGTGAGGACACAGAAGGAACCCTTCTTGGTGGCTGCTCCCATGTTGGAGGTCTGGTGGGCACCCTCCCTGCTTTCTTTCTGCCAACAAGCAAAGATCTTTTTATTTATTTATTTATGAAGGCACCCGATTTTTAATGTGTTGCAGTGAATGCAGATTTCAATGATGGGCAGATGTGTTTCTGTTTTATTTTATATTAAATATGTTTTTAAACTGTATTTGACTTTGAAACAAACTGTAGTTTAATTCTCTTTTAATTTTTGTATTAATGGTTTTTAAATTGTACAGTGTACCCTTAATATCCACTGGGTTTTGGTTCCAGGACTCTTTTGGATACCAAACTCCATGGATGGTCATGTCCCATTATATAAAATATTCCTTATATAAAATGGCAAAATCAGGATTTTCTTTTGGGATTTTTTAAAAAATAAAATTTCAAGCCAACGATGGTTGAATGCATGAATGCAGACTTTGTAGATACAGAGCGTGAGCTGTACTCTGTTTTAAATCAGTGATACCCAAATCCAGGGGTAGGCAACCTTTCCACTTTAAGGGCCAAGAGACTTCAGCTCCCAGAATCCCAGGAGCTATTGGCCAACATGGGACTATTGGCCAACATGGCTGAGGCTTCTGGGAGCTGAAGTCCCTCGGCCCTTAAAGAGGAAAGGTTGCCTACCTCTGCCCAAATCTTTTAGGGCCTACTGCTCCCTTTCTTCTTGGGCAATAAACCTAGTGCCCCCCAATGATATCAGGTCTACTGTTTGTGCAGCAGCCAGCCGGTCAACAGTGTCTACCTCAGCTGTGCCCAGTTTACCACAGCCTTCTCTTCTTTCTCAGCCTCTCATGTGTGGAAATGGAATGACAGTGAGCTGGGCCTTCTTCTTTCTTGCCCATGCCAGCCTTACAGCTAAAGGAAGGCCAGCTGCTCAGTTGCGCCTCCCAGGGTAATGAGTGCAAAGGGAGCAGCACCCAAGCTGCTGGTCAAGCAGTGACCAAGAATCCTTTTGCCCATGACAGTCTTGCTCTATTCACCTAATTTTAGATGAGATCTCATTTCTGGTAATTTGATTTCATTTGTTTCTGTTCTAGTCTGTAGTCTCTGGGGCATCAGTGACCAAGTTCATCTTCTACATGGCATCCCTTTATATATTTATAGTCAGATATCATGTCATCTCTGCATCTTCTCTTCTCCAAGCTAAACATATCCAGCTTCCTAAATAATTTCTCTTACATCTTGGTATCCAGACCTTTGATCATCTTGTTAATATCCTACTTAAGCTCAGAACTGGGCAGAGTATTCCAGATGAGATCTGACAAAAGCAGAATAAAGTAGCACTATTACTTCCCTCAGTCTAGCCACTGTACTCCTGTTGATACACCCCAGAATTGTATTGGCTTTTTTTTTTACTGTTGTATTATACTGTTGAAAGCCCATACCATTACTGAATTGCTATTACTTTAGATCTCTCAGGGACCAAAATATTAAGCTGTACAGAGATATAGACAGAACATATAGAAATTGGACATCAAATTCCCCAAAGGAAACCAAGAAGTCACTACAAACACAGAAGACAAGGACAATCTTGTTATGAGAACAATTAGTGTGAAATTACAAAGGCTTTGTTCATCTTGTTATAATTAAAGACCTTTCAGCACTTTCAATTTAAGTACCCCTACTGAATTAGCTGTAAAAGTTCACTCTGGGCTAAAATTATAACGCAAGGTTTCAGTCCAGAAACCATTACAACTACCGGTAAGCATTTCCCTCCTTCTCCCAATTTAACTTATGAGTGTGATTTGCTAATTAAAATTTACTGCATGTTTAAATGCAAGTGAGGTGGAAAGTTATTCCATTATGTGAAATAATTGCTTGGTTATTTCTCTCCTTGTTTAAAGTGCCAAATTGTACAGCCTGTTCTCAATAGCAATTGCTCATAAGGAGTTATAATTACATGGACATTATGACAATCATATGAACTACTTGGAATTTATGTGAGCCAGTGTGAGGTAGAGGTTTTAGCATTGGATTGTGTATCTGAAGACCAGGATTCAAATTCCAACTCAGCCATGTAAACTCACTGGGTGACCTTGGGCAAGTCACACTCTCTCAGTCTCAGAAGATGGCAATGGCAAACCCCCTCTGATGAAGAAACATGCCAAGAAAACCCTGTAATAGAATCACTTTAGGGCCACTGTAAGTTGGGAATGACTTGAAGGCATACAACAATACACTTAGAATTTATACTTCTAAAGCAGTGTGAGGAATATGTAGCCCTGTAGAAAGTTGGACTGCAGCTCATATAAATCTTGCCCAGCATAGCCATTGGTTAGAACTGACGGGAGCTGCAGCAAACAAATGTACTGAAAGGTCACAAGTTGCACACCCTTGTTTTAAAGCATTGGAAGAGATGAGCTTTTAACAAAAGAAATGGAATAAATGACACAATAAATATTTCTGAGATCATGGGATAACTATAGTGTACAATTATATAGCACTTTGATAACACATTAACTTGCCATGGCTTCATTCTATGTAATCATGGGATTTGTATTGCTCTCTGGTAGAGAATTCTATGGAGTGGAGCTTTGGTAGCTAATGTGACATTAAAATGTTATAATTGTATAGTGTAGATACACCCCATGCTCCTTGCTTTTTGGCTGATGCATAGTGTTTATTTCCTTCCCGTCTAGGTGATATGTCAGAAGAATCTCACTGGCAGCTGTTGGAAGCAGGATGTTGTTCCTTTATCTGATCTAACTGACTTCTTTCTATATCATTGAGCTAAAGCCAACACTGGTCTTGAATAGAAATCATTGGAATCAATGGAACTTAAGTGGTGAATAAGAAGTCCCGTTCATTTTTATGAGTCTACTCTCTGTCAGCCTCACCTTGAATTTAGAGCACAACGCTAACCGACAAAGATGATGACAGGTCAGCTGAGCCAAAACAAGGCCAATTGATGCTGTGTTGAATCTAAACCTCTCCTAATCCATGGGTATTAGAAATCATCAAGAACTGCCTCCCTTGTGGCCTAATTTGTCCCTACCTTGTGGTTGTGCCTTTCTGCAACAATAGGCTTGGGATTTGCTCCTCCTTCACCATACCTCTTTTCTGCCCCTTTGGGGACAAATCTCAGCTGGCAGAGACTTCTGCTGGGCATCTGCTCCACACTGAGCATTGTAGGTCAACCACACACTGAGATCAGACAGGAGAACAGCATCTCTGCTGAGAGAAGAGCATTCTGTCTAAACTGAACTCCCTACAGCTGCCCACCTACAGACTTTGTTGCTGTGTGTCTTCAAGTCATTTCCAGCTTATGGCAACCCTAAAGGCAAACATATCATAGAGTTTTCTTGGCAAGATCTGTTCAGAGGAGGTTTGCCTTTGACTTCCCCTGAGGCTGAAAGCATGGGACTTGCCCAAGGTCACCCAGTGGGTTTTATGGCTGAACCAGGAATTGAACTCTGGTCTCCAGAGTCATAGTCCAGCACTAAAAGCATTCTGTCATGCCAGCTCTCTTATAAAGCTCCACTTAGGTCCAAAACACACTGCAGAAATAATCCAGTTTGAGACCACTTTAACTGTCCTGGCTCGAGGCTAGGGAATTCTGGGAACTGTAGTTATATGAAACATTGAGCCTTCTCTCTCAGAGAGCTCTGGTGCTACAACAATCTACACTTCCCAGGATTCCCTAGCACTGAGCCAGGACAGTTAAAGGGGTCTTAAAATTGATTATTTCTGCAGTGTGTTTTGAACCTTATTTTATTTTCATGTGCAACAATAAAGAAATGTCAAAAGATGTCTCTTTGCTCAATGAGATTAAGAAAAAAAATGCGGATTCTTGAATGATTTTCTGCATTTGGGGACTTTATTTCAAAAATTTAGTAAAAGGATATTTGAACAGAAATCATCAGATTTTTGTCCAAAAAAATACAGTGGCCTTCTCTTATGTGCAAAAACCAGTCTTTGGCTGCAAAAAGAACCATTCATAAAATTTGCACCAAAAAAAGCCAAATGCAAAAAAACAAAAACAAAACCCATCTTAAAAGGGAGTTGTTTTTAATTATTGTCTCAACACTCTTTCTCATTAAAGATGAGAAAATCAATGAATATCCTTTAAAACCTTCTTCATCCAGACTGCAAAGCATACAAAGGTTTTGATCCTTCAGTGTGCAAAAATGTTTGATTCAGATAACAAAGTAAAGCATGTCAATGTAATATGTTTTAATTTACTGAATACAATTTTCAAGAATATGTTGAAAATGCAGTCAGTTCCTCCAAACAAGACTTTGACAAAGGGGATCTCTCTGTGGATGTGTATTGTTGTTGTTGTGTGCCTTTAAGTCATTTCTGACTTGAATCTATCTCTGGATTTACTGTGACTGAGAGTTTGCGACTTGCTCAATGTCACCTAGTGGTTTTCCATGGCCAAGTGGGGAATTGAACCCTGATCTCCAGTGTCATAGTCCAATGTTCAAACCATTCATTGCTCACTCGGTTTCTCTCTTTCTCTCTCTGTCTCAAATACTTAACAGAGATCCTACCTTGTGCTTCCACAGTGAATCTACACTCACATAGCTAAGTGGTGGTTGCCTTACATCATCTTTTGCTGAATACCACATTATGCCACTATTAACATCTCTATGAATGTATTTGATGTTTCCACAGTGAATCCTCAGGTATATTGAAAACATTGGTGAATAGCTGCGCACATCCAAGAATATACAACTTCTTGTGCAAGACTTACACTTGTGGAATTCCACTTAAAAAATTATGAACTGAATATAAATATTATGCCATGGTCAAAATAGTACAACCACATGCACAACAGAAATTATATTCATGTAAAACATGAACAGGATCCCAATCATAATTTCATTGTACCCTTTTGGTTGGGGGGGAAGGTAGTGAAATTGAGGCAGGAAAGGTGGGGAGACACTTGAGAATATGATCTACCCACAAATCTAACCCAGGTTTGGAAGATTACTTTTCAGTGTGATCTTCAGTGGCTGTGGGAATCTGGGAGGTGGAGTCCAAAAATTAACTTTTCCAAACTCTTATCTAAAGTTATCTCCTCCATAAAAGAAGATACCAGTCATTTTGCATCAGATTTTTTTTATCCAGCATCACCTAATAATCACTTTGGGATGAAGGAGATACAAAAGCTACCCTTTGTAGCAAATTCACAACACCATGAAAAACTCATCAGCAAGCCTTCTTTCATTTCTCCCAAATCTGACACAAATTACTTGTGAGAGACAAGCTAAAAGCACTTACCATCAATCCTGGATCATATAATGGTATCACTTGTACTTATCTTAAGGAAAGTGTCACCTTCAAGAGCAAAAAGATTGAGAAGACCTATTGATTTAAACATTAGATCAGAGGTAGGCAACCTTTTGGAGACCTGGGCCAGTCCCCCGAAGTCCTGGTCTCCACTGGGCTGAGGGGGGGGGAATGGTGGCTCGCGCACTCACACGCATGCACACACACACCGCCGCCACGTGTGACCCCCCCTGCGCGAGCTGCCGCCGCCACCCCCACCACCACGTGCGCGGCCACCGCCACCGTGGCGCATGTCATGGACGCCATTTTGAGTTCCAAAATGGCAGCCGCGGCGTGTTTGCGCATGCGCAGGAGTACTGTGCATGCGCAAACACATCGCAGCCGCCATTTTGAAAATCAAAATGGCAGCCACAGCGCGCATGGCTGGACAGAGGCAAAAACACGCCACAGCGGCAGTGCACGGTGGCGGCAGGGATCTGCCTGGGCCGGGAAGTCCAGCTACCTGGGCTGGAACCGGCCCAGGGGCCGTAGGTTGCCGGCCCCTGCATTAGATCATCTGCAAGTCCAGCAATGTAATTTATATATAGATTGTAGATGCCTTGGATATCATATGAAGAAAGTTGGGGACAAGAAATACTATCCCCTCATCTTCAAATCACACTTCTGCAATCACAACAACAATGAACAATCAATGGTGAAACTTTTTCATTTGGGTAAGCATGGTCTGCCAAACCTGGAAATAGTTCTTACAGGAAAACCATTCAGTTTTTGATGGCTACACACAAGGAAAAAACTTTAGATACAAAGTTTGAGATTGTGTTGGTTAGCTCCAACCAGTTGAAGGGTCAATCCACACATAGGTAATTAAGTGGAATCCGTTGATTTGATGCTTTTATGCTAGTTGGGACTAACAATAAGATTTAGGCCATAGATTGTATATATTCTAATGCTCTTCCCCTCAATTTGGAGGGAAATGTTTTGTGTTGTTGTGTAACTTCAAGTTATTTCCGACTTATGGCAAACCAAAGGCAAACTTATCATGGGATTTTCTTGGAAATATTTGTTTGCCATTGCATTCACCTGAGGCTGAAAACATGTGACTTGTCCAGGGTCGCCCATGAGTTTCATGGCCAAGGCAGGAATCGAATCCTGGTCTCCAGAGTCATAATCCAACACTCAAACCATTGCTCAAACCAGTATGCCATGTTGGCTCTCTGGACGAGCCTTTACCTGTGGCTTTAATACTTTGAGGAGGGGGAATGGAACATTTTCAACAAATCTAACCACAACC
Organism: Phrynosoma platyrhinos; assembly: GCA_020142125.1. Lineage (NCBI taxonomy): Eukaryota > Metazoa > Chordata > Lepidosauria > Squamata > Phrynosomatidae > Phrynosoma > Phrynosoma platyrhinos. The sequence continues at coordinate 6,743,297 of CM034708.1, forward strand.
TGGACTTTAGCAGCTCTGCTATTGACAACATTATACAGTGTTCTATTCAAGGAATGAAAAGACAAGAAGAAACAGGGTAGCTTTCATACTAAGAAAAGATGTGGCAAAAACAGTCAGAGGATACAGTGCAAAATCAGACCGAATCATTTCAGTAAGGCTCAATGGTAAACCTATGAATGTCACCATAATTCAAGTATATGCACCAACCACAGAGGCAGAAAAGGAAGAAACTGATAGATTCTATGAAAAAGTACAGGAAGTATTTAACAGAACATCAACATAGGATGTCAAGCTGATCATTGGAGATTGGAATGCAAACGTTGAAAGCAAAGAAGAATCAAAAACAATAGGCAGATTTGAATTAGGCAAAAGAAATGAAGCAGGTGAGCATCTGATAGATTTTTGTGAAGCCAACAACCTATTCCAGGGGTAGGCAACCTTTCCCCTTTAAGAGCTGAGGGACTTCAGCTCCCAGAATCCCAGGAGCTATTGGCCAACATGTGACTATTGGCCAACATGGCTGAGGCTTCTGGGAGCTGAAGTCCCTCGGCCCTTAAAGGGGAAAGGTTGCCTACCCCTGACCTATTCATTGCAAACACAGTTTTCATACAACCAGAAAGAAGGCTATACCATGGACATCACCAGATAGTCAACACCAAAATCAAATAGATTATATAATTAGAAGCAAAAGATGGTGGAACTCTATACTGGTGGCCAAGAGAAGACCAGGCGCCAACTGTGGCACAGATCATGAATTATTCATATTTAAAAATAAGACTCAAGAAGAAAACAAAACCAGTGATTATACCAAAATATGATCTAAATCAGGGGTAGGCAACCTTTCCCCTTTAAGGGCTGAGGGACTTCAGCTCCCAGAAGCCTCAGCCATGTTGGCCAATAGCTCCTGGGATTCTGGGAGCTAAAGTCCCTCAGCCCTTAAAGGGGAATCTAAATAATATCTTAACAGAATTTATTGACAACATAAGAAACAGATTTGCACTACAAAGCATAATAGACCAAGAACCAGAGGAACTATGGTCCGAAGCCAGGGACATAATAAAAGAAGAATGCAGGCACACACTTTCAATAAACAAAAAGAAAGAAAAAAAATGGATGACAAAAAAAAACACACTACAAGCAATAAAGAAAAGAAAAGAGGAAAAACAAAAGTGAGATAGGAACAAACTAAGACTTATGAATACAACAGTATTACGGCTTGTGTGGAAAGATAAACAAAATTACTACAACCAATGCAGAGAAATATGAGACAACAACAAAAAGGGAAGAACAAGAGATCTATTTCACAAGATCTGGGCCAAGAGCTGCAGGACTGGGACCTGGTGGAAGAGTTTGATGAGGAGGCTGAGGAAGGCAAGTCTTCCAGACAAGGAACAGCCTGCAGCTCCCCCTGTTGCAGAGCAGCTAGCCCTCCCTGCTGAAGAGTTCCAGTCAGTTAATCCTGTGGAATTGCAGCTTCAGCTAGCAGGACAAGGGCAAGACTCACCTGCTGATGAGACAGAGGACACAGCTGGGGTCTTAAGCCCTCAATCAAGGAGGAGGAACAAGAGGTTCCAACAAAAGATAGAGCTAAGACATTCAGCCAGACTGCAGGCTAAGCATCAAGCAAGCAAACTTTGATTAGAACCAGCTGGTGTCAGGCTATTTAAGAGCTGAGTTTGCCTAAGCAGTTACTGGAAGTAAATTGTCTATTTCCTGGCTTCTTTGACTTTTGAACCATGTTGACCTTGATTCCTGTTGCCTCCCTTGATTTGGACTGCTTGACCCATGCCTTTCTCTTAACGGACTGTCACAGGCAAATACACTTTCTATCTGCTTGTGATTAGCCGCCTCTGCCTGCATTATCAGTCAGAGATTCCCTCCCAGCCAGCATGTGTGGGTGTTTGATGAACCAGGACACCAGGAAATCAAAGGAAAATTTAAATCAAGGATCAGGATGATGTATGACAATAAAAATAACATAATTGAAGACCAGGAAGGAATAAAAAGCCATGGGATGCAATACACAGAAGAATTATACAAAAGAGATGAAAAATTAAGGACATATGGAATGAAGAGCCATATGAAAATGAGTGCTAAATTCTAAAAAGTGAAGTGGGAACTGAAATAAGAGAAATAGCAAAAGCAAATTGTCAGAAACAGAGGATATTCCAGTTGAACTGCTGCAATCCACATTGACAGAGTCAACACTAGTGCTAATCAACATATGTCAACAGATATGAAAAACAAAATGATGGCCAACAGATTGGAAGCAGTTAATATACATCCCCATCCACAAAAAAGGAGATACAAAAGACTGCAGCGTCTATAGGACCATAGCATTGATCTCCCATGCAAGCAAAATTATGCTGAAAATTATGCAACACAGACTCCAACCATACATGGAGAGAAAAAATCCCAGAGGTCCAAGCAGGGTTTAGGAAAGGAAGAGGCACCAGGATCACATTGCAAACATACTATGGCTAATGGAGTGTAGTAGAGAGTGCCAGAAGAAAATCAGCATGTGCTTTATAGACTACAGCAAAGCCTTAAAGACATAGGCGTGCCAACACATCTGATAGTCCTGATAAGAAATCTGTCCTCAGGACAAGAGGCTACTGTCAGAACAGAAGATGGAGAAACAGAATGGTTCCCAATTGGCAAAGGGGGCAGACAAGGCTGCATCCTTTCTTCCTATCTGTTCAACTTGTATGGAGAACATATTATAAGAAAAGCAGGCTTGGACGCAGAAGAAGGAGGAGTGAAAATAGGAGAAAGGAATATCAACAATCTAAGATGACACCATAGTATTAGCAGAAAACCTCGCAGACCTGGAACACCTGCTAAGGAAGATCAGAGAAGAAAGTGCTAAGGCAGGCATAATGTTGAACATAAAGAAAACAAAAATAATGATCATCAAGGACCTTCACAAGTTCAACCTAGACAATAAAGAAATAGAAATAGTAAAAGAATTCCCATACCTGGAATCAAGCATTCGTAGAAATGGGGATTGCAGTCAGGAAATCAGAAGAAGATTAAGAATGGGGAGGGCAGCCATGAAACAACTACAAAAGAATCTAAAATGCAAAGATATAAAACTCAGCAAAAAAAGCTAGACTCC
>CM034708.1:6798861-6809161 GCA_020142125.1 Phrynosoma platyrhinos
TCTTGGAGATGTCTCATCCATAGGGTCGCCATGAGTTAAGATCAACTCAAGGGCAGTTAACAACAACAACAAATTGACAGAGCAGGAAGGAGGGATGAAAGCAAAAGAGAGAGATAGCGAAAGTGGGTTCCTTCCCTCTACAGCCCCCCCCGGTGCCTCTATGTACATCCTTGTTATGAGAGAAAGAGGCAGGGAAGGCAATTGAGTGGATGAAGAGGCAACAAGCGGGAGCATGCCCAACTACATGCCTTCCCTGTGTCTTTCTTCCATGGTCAGGGCACATGGTCCTGGGAGGGCAGCTGGGGCGAGGCCATGAAGGGTGCAAGAGGAGCAGAGCCCCTTCCTTCCTTCCCTCCTCTTAGGCTCTGCTGCCATGGTTCCTGAAGGGCTGGGCTTGCTCAGCACTGCCTCTTTCTCGGTCGACTTGCTTGCTTCTTTGCTTCATTGCCACCCACCATGCCTTCCCTGTCCCTATTCCCTTTCTCTGCCTGCCCTCTTGCCCCCCTGCCTCTTTTTTGTCCTGCCTGTCCACCTCCCTGCTTTATTTCCTGCCCTTCCTGTTTCTTTTTCCCTTAGCCAGGCTGCACAGAGAGGCACCAGGCACATTGGAGCCAAGGAGCCTAGGAGGGTATCTGGCAGGGTGGCCATGAGGTGTATTCAGGGAATGGAGGCACCATGCACATTTTCTGCAGGCACTGCTACCACCATGGTTCCACTTGCACCCTGCCTCTTTCCTCACTTGCCTGCTTGCACCCAACCTCTTTCTCCACCTGGCCACTTGTCTACCTGCCTTTCCCCTCACCTGCCTGCTTGCCCCTGCCTCTTGCAATGCCTCTTTTCTTGCCAGCCTGTCCTCTGCCTTTTTGACCACCCTCTTGCCTGCCTCTTTCCCCACCCACCTTTACTCTATTGCACTACCTCTGTCCCACAGCCATGTATGGGGGAGAAAGATGCAGAGAGAGTGAGTGGTGGCCTCTCTCCTCACTAGCCCCTTGGAGCCCCCAAGAACATCCTGCTTAGGAAGGAAGGGGCACTGCAGATATTTGTAATTTTTCCATTTTCACAAGGGTCCTTTGCCTCAATCCTGTGAATGTGCAGAGTTGGCTGTATTTGATCCTGTGAACAACATTGGAGAGAATTTGTCTACAGTCTGTACCATAGCTGTCCAACACCCTTTTGGAACAGGCAGTCACCACACTGGGGGACAGACACATCACAATGACTATGTACTCAGACAGGATACTTAGCCTTGTCATTATTGGGTTTGAGAAAAGAGTTTTTCTCCACATTGATACTATGAACAATCTCCATTGTGATCTATGTTTTGCAAGCAATCATCCTGACAATCTGTACTTTCAGGACTAACCACTACATCTCAATTGTTCATTCCAGTAAAATCCTTGACACCACACTGAATGTACTGCATCATACCCAATAATCAGTACATTCTTTCCCCTTCATACTATTACTATAGTGTTGTTGATTCCAGCACCCAAAGTGACTTCACAAGTATCTCACCAAGCATCTGTGGTTTAGTCCATTAGCCAACAAACTAATGCAGTAACATCTTTTGCTCAGGTTCTCTTCCCTGCATGGCATTTGGTTTCTGATTTTATGACTGAACGTATGTGAGAAGAATCACCTATAAGCTGAGATTGCTGAAAAGTGGCCTTTGGAATCTGAGAATACGATACTGACTTGTCTTTTTCACCTTTTCCACCAAGCAGCCCTTTTAGCCTGTCCTCAGAATGCAGAAGTAGGGAAAAGAATTGATTATTCCTTATGGGTGATGGACAGTATGCAGATCAAGTGGTGAGGATTTGTCAGGCACTTGATTTGACACTGAAACATTCAGAGCCACTGGATACAGGCCCAGTTTTCAAACACACACTGTGATCCTGTATCTTCTCTGTATTGCAATATAGACCTGGCAAGTGCCATCATCAGTTCCAGCTATAACACAAAAAATGAGAACCTGTACAGGGCACAAGAAGAGAACTGTGATACATTTAATGCAACAATAAGGCAATTCTGTCATTGCTGAAACCTTACAAGGGAGAACTTTGCAAAAGCCACATTACAGTTATGTATGATAGGGAAGGAACAAAATTAGATGCAGTGGCAAGGAAAACATACATCACTGTAGCCCTCTAACTTTGAATGATTACTTATTGACTATGCATGGATGCATATCAACAATTCCTATGAATAAAAGTGGCATTATTAAACTGTCTTCAAGAGGATTAGAAGAAAATAGCGCAAGTTTTCCAGATGGAAACACATACCGGTAGGTTAGCAACCCAATATGTAAATAACTGCAAGACACATGGCTAGTTGTACTACAAAGGTTATATCAGAAGCATTTGCTTTATACAGACATTTATGATTACACTGAGTTGACCTCACTCCTGATGCCAGTTCCACAACTGATGACCTTCCTATTGATTACAAGAATATCTTCAATGCTGTCAAAGATAAGAATCTCATCAATAATGAAAAAAGGGGAAAAAACCTGTAGTCCCCCCCCCCAAGAAATAGTATCCATGAGCATTTTTTACAAACATTGACCTGCACCACTTGGCAGGAGGTAGGGGCCAAAATTAAAACAGGCTAAACTTCTTCAGGCCACAGATAGCTTTAAATTAAATATTATTTATATTAATTAATATTAATTCTACCATCTTCTTCCTCTGCCTGGCCTTCTCCTCAGGAGAAAGCCAAGCAGTAGAGAAGCCTTGCCTGCCCTTCTTTTCCTCCACCCGGCCTTCTCCTTGAGAGAAGGCCAAGCAATTGAAGAGCCTTGAGGGGCAAGCATTTGTCCCTCTTTCTCCTCTGCTGCCCAGCCTTCTCAGGAGAAAACCAGGTAAAGGAGGAGCCTTGCAGGGTGAACATTTGCTCGTTTTCCTCCTCATCCTCCACTGGTCCTTCTCCTTGGGAGAAAGCTGAGCAGCAGAGGAGCTTTGCAGAGTGAGTGTTCCTCGTCCTCCTCCTCTGCCACCACCTGGCCTTCTCTTCAAAACAAAGCAGGGTGGTGGAGGAGCCTTGCAGGGCAGGCATTTGCCTGTTGTCCTCCGCTGCCCCCTGGCTTTCTCATCTAGGGAAGGACAGCTGGCAGAGGAGACTTGTAGGATGAGCATTCACTTCCTCCACATGGTCTTGTCCTCAGGAGGAGGTAGAATGGCAGCGGAGCCTTGAAGTCACTCCACATCCTCATGGGCTGCCCAAAATCCTTTGGCGGGCTGCATGCCCCCCTGAGTCATATGTTGTGCAGGCCCAATTCTAAGCTGATGTCTTCCTCTTACCAAAACTCATCCAGTAAACAGTTCTCAGGCTCTCTGACCCATTTCTGTTATAAGATGTCCTTGTGGAGCTTATCTTCAGAGAAGTCTTATTCCACTGAAAAATACTTTTCTTTCAAAAAGTGTCACACTGATTCTTTTACCCAGTTTGACTTTGACTGCCCCCCAAAGTGTCAGAATTTTGTGAAAGCTTGAGGTGAAGTGTGCATTTTCTTGTAACAAGTTTCAGGAGGTGCAAAAAGTTCTACTTTTGTCTGTACTGGTGACTAATCAAAATTCTTTCTATCTCTAGTTGTCAGTATAATTTTCATAACCTTACTAAAACAGTCATAACAGAATAAACAATGTCAAGTACAACTAATTTGAATGAAATTTAAATTGAATTAGAACATGCCTTTTATAAGTGGCAAATTATACTTAGACACAGACTTACTCTACAAACTAATACTAGTATGAAACATGTACTTTCCAGTGTGAAAAAATATAGTTGAAACATTGTTCTTTCTATATAAATGCAGACAATGTGAGATGTCAGAAACTGTAAACTTGAATATGCCTCCTTGTTTCTGATCAATAAGATTTTATTGCTTTCATACTTTCCAGTGTGTCAGAATAAGGGTACAGTAGTTCAAAGTCAAGTGTTTTGTGACTGGTTGGTCTTCTGTATTTTCTTTCTAGACCATGGGTAGGCAACCTTTCCCCTTTAAAGGCCGAGGGACTTCAGCTCCCAGAATCCCAGGAGCAATTGGCCAACATGGAACTATTGGCCAACATGGCTGAGGCTTCTGGGAGCTGAAGTCCCTTGGCCCTTAAAGGGGAAAGGTTGCCTACCCCTGTTCTAGACACTTAGGGGCTATGCAAACGGGCAGCTCTGAGCTGTCCCTGCTAGTGGCAAATCGGGATTGCGGCAACCCCATGCTGTGGCAACCCCATGCTTCAGCCCCGATTCTTCCTCTTGCCTCCCCTAAAAGAGCAGCAAAATGCCAATACTTTTAGGGGCGGCAAAAGGCCCTCCTAAGAGCTGGTGCAGCTGTTCTTCCATGCCCTTGCGGCGCAGCATGTTGCACGCTGCGCCGGGACAGCAACCTGATGCCACGTGCCATGCAAACAGCCATGCGGCATCAGGACGGCATCAGGGTGAGATTGGGGTGGCCGGCATGTGGCTGCCCTGCCCAACTTTAGCCTCAGGCCATCCCTTTAGGTTGGTCTGCAATGCCCCTTAGACTTCTGATAAAAATCCATTTTTTTTTTTTTTGTCTCCTGAATAGACAGATTAAGATGTATGGGCATATATGCAGGGCTGCCACCAAGTATCTTCACACATAGTCCTATCTTTGTCTGGGAAGACTGTGTGTTCAGCTGTGACATGTAGAACCCCTCTTAATTAAAATAATCAAAACATCAATCAAAATATAGTATAAAATTACATAGTAAAACCAGAAATTCTCAGTAAGATAGACATTATAATCAGCAAACCAATAATACATGTTGCCCAGCTGCGCAAGAAAAATGAAGATTGGAATTATTTTCTGTTGTTACAGAAGCATTCAACAATTCCGTATTTTTTTAAAGGCTTTCTTTTGGATTGGTACTTGCAGGCCAGGTTCTTGTCTGAAGGAAATTTTTTTACAGCTCTGCTCCAGACTTCTGAGTTCTGTAGCAGAACTGCTGACATGTTATCAATGCAGCAATACTAATGTTTTCCCATAGTGTCTGGACTGGAGGGTAAGAATCCATTACAAGTGGCCTGAAGTGTAAAGGTCAGGATCAGATGAAATGAACCCTTTAGCTTCGTAACAATGTGATTCAGGTAATGCAGGATATAATCATTTTTATGACAGGGAGGTCTTGCTATTCAGTGCATTGTAGGAGGATATTGTTTGATCTTCTGGGATCTGTTAGCTTGGGCATAGTGTTGAATGTTTATGATTGCAGTAGATATTCTTGGAATGATTGCTAAAGAAAATCAAGGAAGAAATGCACTGGTCGGTTTAGAGTTGAACATAAAGAAAACAAAAATAGTGACCACATATGATTTACATAACTGTAAAGTAGAAAATGAAGACATTGAAATAGTGAAAGATTTTCCATATCTTGGCTCACTCATTAATCGGAGAGGCTGCAGTCACAAAGGAACTAGACAAGATCCTGAAGTGTAATGATATATCATTCAGTACTAAAGTTAGGATGGTCATTGTGTATGGTTATGAAAGCTGGAGAATGAAGAAAGATGATAGGAAGAAAATCAGTTCACTTGAACTGGAGAGGAGTTCAGTGGATACCATAGGCTGCCCAAAACACCTACAAATGGGTCCTAGAGCAGATCAAACCTGCAGTCTCCCTACAACCAAGATGGCTAAACTGAGACTATTGTACTTTGGTCATATTATGAGAAGTCATTAATCACAAAAAAGGACGATAATGCTTGGTAAGGTGGAAGGTAGTAGGGAAAGAAAAAGACTGCATTCCAGATGTATAGGCTCAATCAAGGAAGTTCTGACCCTGAGTCTTCAAGAACTGAGCAGGGCTGTTGATGATAGGGTGACTTGAAGGCCTCTCATTCATAGGATCACTGTAAGTTGAAGTTGAGTTGAAGGCAGTTAACAAAACAACAGCAGCAAGAAGAAGAAAATATAAGACTCCTTGGCCATTGACCTGTGGGGGTCTCTCAGAGTTCAGTGTTGTTTACCATGCTATTTAACATCTACATGAAACTGCTGGAAAAGGTTGTCCAGAGTTTTGGAGCAAGGTATCGCCATTATGCTGATGATACCCAGCTCTATCACTTAATACCACCTAATTCCAAGGAAGCTGTTCCTGTTCTAAACTGGTTTCTGGTGGCTGTGATGGATTGGATGAGGTTAAACAATTTGAAGCTTGATCCAGATGAGACAGAGGTGCTCCTGGTCAGATAAAAGACAGATAAGGGATTCAGCCTGTGTTAGATGAGGTTACACTCCCCCTGAAAACTCAGGTTCGCAGTTTGGGAGCACTCTTGGATTCATCTGTGACCTGGAGACCCAGAGATCAGAGGTGATCAGAAGTGCTTTTGCACAGTTAAAACTAGTGTGCCAACTGTTCCCATTTCTAGAGAAGTCGGATCTGGCCATGATGGTGCATGCCTTAGTTACATCCTGTTTGGATTACTGTAATGCATTCTGCATGGAAGCTCCCTTTGAAAAGTGCTCAGAAACTTCAGATGGCCCAAAGAGCTGCAACCAAGTTGTTAAATGGGGCTGGCTACAGAGAGCATACAACTCCCCTGTTTCAACAGCTGCACTGACTGCTGGTCCATTTCTGAGAACAATTCAGAGTCCTGGGTTTGACCTATATAGCTCCATATGGCTTGGATCCAGGTTATTTGAAGGGCCATATCTCCCTGTATGAGCTCATTAGAGTTTTAAGGTTATCTGGAGACACCCTCCTCTCTGTCCCACCACCTTCTCAGGCTCATTCAATGGGAACAAGGGAAAGGGCCTTCTCAGTGGCTACTCCCAGGCTCTGGAACTGCAAAGAGGCAAGCATGGCCCCATCCTTGCTGTCTTTCTGGCAGCAAGTTAAACATTTTTGTGCTGCCAGGCCTTTACGAATGGTTGAGGTTGAGCTCTTATTGCTCTGAGGCACTAATTTTGAAGTCTGCATATAGTTTTATTTATATTGTTTAATGCATTTTAGTATTTTTATTGTTATAATATCCACTATTTTAAGCGCTTTTATCTTTTAAAATGCATTTTATTCTTTTAGTGAGTGATGTATTTTAATACTGTACTAGTATTAATTTTATTTTAATGCTCACTTTTGTATATTTTTAATTTTATTATTCTTTCAATTTGTACACTGCTTTGTTATGGGGAAAAAGCAGGATATATACAATTATAATAATAGCTAATCACAAGCAACGTTTATGTCTGTTTCATGTTAGATTTTTTTTAAAAGATAAACATTAGATCTAAACAAATGTATAGTTGTACATCTAAAACTAGAGGGATTAGTTCTCTGCTTCGGTTTCCTCCATTCCTTTACAGCTCCTTATCCTTATCTTCTCCAATCTCAATCTCCACTGGTGGGTCCTCCTCACTCTTTGTTTTTGTCATACTTAACTTATTTCCTTTATCTTCTTTATTTATTCCTTTCTCCAGTGTTCTGTTCTGCTGTAATGTTTTCCCCAATGAACAGCCTCCTCATCAAGCCAACTTCCTCTTCTTCCTCTTAAGTTTAGGACCTGAAACTGCCCTTGTCACTATCATTTAATTCTTCTCCACTGCCTATAAATCTTTCCCATCTGCTACCAATTTAAGCATGCTTTTTTCTCTCCAATTTTGTCTGCCCTGTATCTAAAGGTCCTTGAGGAAGGAGTGTAGCAGTTTCTCTGCAACCTGTAGCACATTTAAATAAATTTTTATTTAGAAACAGTTAATAAAAAAATTGTTTGTACAACAAGAAAAGAATCAGGTGCGTATAGGGAGGGAGAGCCAAATTACTAGCACAAAATTCCAGTATAACCAACTTGTTCAGTAGTATGACTGAGAGGGGCTGGCTTTGTAATGGATTAGCTGAAATCTATTAAGGTTTGATTTCCCATTACTTTCTATACCTCCCTGTCTATAATTGTTACACAGCTGGGAGAGGAAGAATGTGATGGACCACATAATTACAGTTCTCCTTCCTCTTTCGTGGATTTCAAGTCTGCAGTCTCACTCTTCTTAGGAGGCACAATCAGCTATAGATAAAATGGTGGCGTGAGCCAGTGTGTGGTCTTGCACATGCGCCCATCAGCTCCTGTGCCATTATTTTCAATGGGGCTTAAATATTTGAGAGCCACCATTTTCGTGGGGGGAGTGTTTCTGGAACAGATCCCCTGCGAATTGGAAGGGGCAACTGTACTCTCTTATTCCTTTTGCTGTCTTTGACATACAGTTCTTTGCTCAAGGATAAGGATAAGGATTATGTGTCACTTGAGAAGTCTTGCAAATGGGATTCAAGATGAGATCTCTACCCACTGTCAGCTCAACTCCCATTAAATGAACCATTGCTTCTGTTTCAGCAAGTTGCAGCTGGTGGACTGGGCAGATTTTCTGATGTCCCAATGTATGCATTCTACTCAAAGTGATGTTGGTGTATTCATTTCATTTTTAACTAGGGAAGAATCTGTACTCAGGATAAGAGGTTACTGTCAGAACAGAACGTGGAGAAACAGAATGGTTCCCAATTGACAAAGGGGCTCAGACAAGGCTGCATCCTTTCATCCTATCTGTTCAACTATTATGCAAAACATATTATAAGAAAAGCAGGCGTGGACACAAAAGAAGGAGGAGTGAAAATAGGAGGAAGGAATATCAACAATCTAAGATGACACCATAGTACTAGCAGAAAACCTCACAGACCTGGAACAGCTACTAAGGAAGATCAAAGAAGAAAGCGCAAAGGCAGGCTTAATGCTAAACATAAAGAAAACAAAAATGAGGACCACTGAGGACCTTCACAAGTTCAACCTAGACAATGAAGAAATAGTAAATGAATTCCCATACTTGGGATCAAACATTGATAGAAATGGGGACTGCAGTCAGGAAATCAGAAGAAGACTAAGAATGGGGAGGGTGGCTGTGAAAGAACTAGAAAAGATTTTAAAATGCAAAGTTATACAACTTAGAACAAAAGTTAGAATCATACAAGCCATTGTATTCCCTATTGCCATGTATGGATGTGAGAGCTGGACAGTTAGGAAAGATGATAGGAAGAAAGTCAATGCATTTGAGATAATGTGGTGCTGGAGAAGAGTGCTGAGGTTCCCATGGACAATCAAAAGGACAAACAAATGGGTCCTAGAGCAGATAAAGCTGGAAATCTCCCTGGAAGCCAAGATGACTAAACTGAGGCTGTCGTACTTTGGACACATCATGAGAAGGGGGGACTCATTGGAAAAGACAATAATGCTAGGAAAGGTGGAGGGGAGTAGGAAGAGAGGAAAGCCACATGCTAGATAGTAATAGTTCTATGAAGGAGGTCACTTTGGATATTAAGGGGCTGCAGGAATTAAGCAGAGCAGTGGAGGAAAAGGCGGTCTTGGAGATGTCTCATCCATAGGGTTGCCATGGGTTGGGATCGACTTGAGGGCAGTTAACAACAACAAAAGCATTATAAAATGTGAGAAGTAAAAAAATTGAAGTATAATTGCATTCTGGTTTGCATTCAGTTCATTTTAAAATGGAAACCACTAATTGCTTTCATGTTCTTATGTCTGTTCTCAAAGAACAATACACAATATAATAAAATGCACAAACCATCATGAAACAACACATATATTAAGTAAAAGGTGGAGGAGATACGAGAAGCAGGGCCTCTGATTATGAAGTAAGCATGTAAACAAATTTGTTTGGGAACAGAAAGTCCTTCAGCTACCTATGTGCGCTACCTCTTGAGCCCTGGCGGCACAGTGGTTAAATGCCTGTACTGCAGCTACTCACTCATAAGTCACAAGGTTGCAAATTCAATACTAGCCAGGGTTCAGGCTTGACTCAGGCTTGCATCCTTCCAAGGTCGCTAAAATGAGTACCCAGCTGTTGGGGGGCAATGAACTTACAATTGTAAACTGCTTAGACACTCCATAACGCGGTATGAAGCGGTATATAAATGAAGCTTGTACCTGAAGTTGGCAGCCAATGCGTACGTTTCACTGGAGGTCTTATATGTGTAAATCAGTGAGTAATAGTAATCAATCTGCATGCCAAATTCTTCTTCAGCAGCAGTTTCTGATTGGTCTTCAGAATGGTCTAACAAAAGAGATAATGGTCCAATAGGCAGGATACTAAGGCATATGTAAGCTGAACAATAACTATTTCCCATTAGTAGATATATTTAGAATACGAATTTTGGCTGGCAAGAAGCTTTGTCAAGGCCACCATCATATATGCTCTTATTCAAAGATTCTCTCTCCCCCGCATCTCTCCCTCCCAACCTAAATTTACCGTATTTTTCGGCATATAAGACGCATTTTTTCTTCC
>CM034708.1:6832003-6853662 GCA_020142125.1 Phrynosoma platyrhinos
ATGTTGAGTATTCAGGTATTCAGTAGAATGGGCATCTAAAATATGTTGCTAAAGCTGAGGAAAGAGTTATTTTTTTTCCTAGGGATTTGAAGAGTGTTTGAGAATGGGAAATATATTCCAGTTTGTACTAAGCCCTGACCTTTTCAAGCTGGGGAAGGGATTAATGGAGAAGTGAGCTGAGAAGGTTGATCAGATACCTAAGCAAGGTTACTCTTAAGAATTTAGACACACAAATAAGATACTAATAAGGTGTACTCTCACAAAAGGTGAATTCTGCTGAGTCTTTATTTATGATGGGGAGAAGCCAGCAGGGAGGCAAACTTACTTCAGTGTATAATAAAAAATAAAAAATCTCAACCCCTTTCTCTTGTGACTATATACATCCAAGCTTTTCTACAAAGACTGAGGTGTAGAGAATGTCCTGGTGCACAACCTGGAGTTACAGGATGTTTGTGGACAACACTGAATCATTAAGTAGGAATAAAAGTGGTTTGAGAAGAGTTTCAAAAGGATTTCTCTGGACTGGGCAGGAATGAGCATCAAAATAAGAAATGAAAATTCAATATAATAATAATAATAATAATAATAATAATAATAATAATAATAATAATAATAATAATAATAACAACAACAGCAACAGCAACAACAATATTTATTTATATCCCGCCCCTTGGAAACGCCCCTTTGAAACACTTGCAAAATTAGGTATATGAAGGTGAAATATTTCAACTTCTGATATACACTGATGGAATCTGAGCTGTAAGCAACTGACCAAGAAAGGGATCTTGAGATAATGGTAGACAACATGATGAAAATGTGAACCCAGTTTATGGGTAATTTTTTTAAAAAAAGGCTAATTCCATGTTAAGCATTATTAGAAAAGAATCAGAAATAAGGCTGTCAAAATAATACTGGTCTTAAACAGATCCACAGTGCAGCCACACCAGCAATATTGTGTATGTTTTTGGTTGTTGCCTGATTTTTCCCCCAAAGAAACACTGTTCCTAGAAATGTACTTTTTGTGCAAAATTGGTGAATTTTGTGTAAACACAACCAACTTTTTACAAAATCCCTTGTGTATTCCTGGAAATTGATTTTTCATGCTAAAATTATAGTTTCTTTCTTTTTGTAAACAATATTTTGTTCATGCAAATGACACGTTTCCAGAAAAAAGTGTTTTTTGCATTATTGGTGATTTTTACACAAATGTGCTTCTGGAAACGGGCAACAATGAATAAAAAATATTAAAAAATATGATCATAAAAATAGATTTTTTGATGTTTTGCAACAGTTTGCAGCAAATTTCATGGTGTTCTATTCCAAATTCTGTACTGATTTTATTAAAAATGGTAATTTAGCACTATGATTATACAACCGTACATTTCATGTACTTGGGGACAGTTTGCTTTCTTCTTATTTCATGTGAAGCCATCAGTCATTATTGCTGTGGTCAATCTTTTAGAAGCACTGTATTTTACTTGTAATGCAAGAATGTTTCTATTCTAACTTTCAATATCTTTGATGGTCCTAAGATACACCATGAGATTTGGGGATTTACAAAAAGTGCATTGTTCATGGCAGGAAGTCAAAGTGGAAATTTATGCACTTGAGCCTGTGTTAAATTTGGGGAACATTGGTTTAAGCAATCTGAGTTTACAGCATTATCATTTTTTGATGTCATGAAGAAATTGGTTCTGTCATTTTCAACATTAGCATACTTGGCCAGTATGATCTTCCAAATTGGCTACCACATGTTGCTCTTCACTAGTCCTACAGTGGGATACAGAAATTGGAAATGGTGAAGAGATCACCTCTGTTTTTTAAAACAAATGCAAGGGACCTATACAGAGTCAGCAATCAGTTACACTAAATTAAAACTCTTGCTTTGGTTTATTGAGGCCAGTTTTGGTGACCCTGTTTCCTGGACATGCTACCAAACATAACTAGAAATCTTGGCAAGGGGAATGCTTTTTATTTTACTTTGCATCCCTTCCCTGTATTGGCACAGAGTGAGTTGGTAAATGCTGTGACAATGATCCAACAGCCCTCCTCCTCTGGTCACTGCCAAAGCTCAGACTCTTACTGTGTTCTTCTGGCAAAGATCCTAGAAGAAAAAACAAAGCCTTGGTCTAATAAAGCTGGTTATGAATTCATCTTTAAATTAGGTTATAGGTGATGATTACACTGTGAAATTAAGTCCTCTATTTGCTCCTCAAATCAAGAAAAACAGAAGAACAGCAGCATATTTCCACATTCTCTTATGCTGGTTCACTTTATCAAGCTTATTAGGCAAACTGTGCTATGACAGCGATTGTCTCCCGGTGGTTACATTAAAGCCATTAAGTGGACAGCTCCAGGTTTTTGGTTTAATGTTAACCCTCAATTTTTCAATATTTGACATCTGCTTCTTATGTTTAATATTCTAATTTCTAGCTGCAGCAGTTCCACAGGGCTAGTGGCAGTCCTTTCTTTTCTATCTTTCTTGCCTTTTCTCCAAAGTGTGAATTGTAAATTATGGCCATAATTTTGGGCCACGGTTAGGGACGTTAGCTTAAATCTGTACTTGGTTTTCCATGTGAATTTAAAAACTACAACAAGTTGAAATAGTATTGTTTTGAGGATAAACACAAAGTATCATTTAAAACATACACATGCAAACCTTGATGTTTTAAAAGTATAATGGTAAGAGCTCTGCTCTGACATCTTCAAAACTGTGAGTCCTTCCAGATGTAGTTTTTATTGTGCAAATAAGATATAAATCAAATAAATAAACAAATAAATCAAATAAATAAACAAATATACACCATCTCAATATTACAGCATAGATTTATACAAGATATTAACAGTTCTATATGTATTTTCCCCCTAAATATGCTGAACATGAAATTTCCACTGGATTGATATTGGTATTGAGTTTCCACCACAGCCCAAGACGTTTTCTTGGGCAATCCCTACCACTCAAATCCCATTGGTATATATGTGAAGTTTGGCTGAAGTTTTCTCAATGTGAATAATTTTACACTTGTTTGTCCTGCCTTTTATTACTTATTTTAGTGCCCTTTTCTCTTGCTTGAAGAGTTCTAGAGGTCTTAACAATCCATCAGCAAACCTGGCCATTTCATTACTTACCTCTACATCCAGATTGTCCAAGAATCAGTTAAAAAGCATCATTCCAGTACAGATCCTTGGGAAACCTCAGTATAGCTTCTTAGGGTACCCCACTGTTTACATCACTCCAGTGTGAGAAATGTTCCTTTATTTCTCTTCTGTTTTTTCTCCTTTCCCATTCTTTAGTCAGTTACTGATCATAAGATCTCTTATTTTGTTCTGCTAAAGTTGGTCAGGATTTTTTTTTTTGGAGGGACTTTGTCAAAAGTCTTTTTCGAAGTCCAAGTAAACAGTGCCTACTGGACCACTCCTGCCACTGTGCTTTTAGCATCCCCAAAGAGTTCTATCAGGTCAGTGTGATGGGGTTTTAGTTTTGCAGAAGCCATCTTGATTTTTTTCAGCAGGCTCATCTTTCTGTATGCTTGGCTGTTTTGTGTTTAGTAGCTCTTTCCACCAATTTACCTGGAATAGACATTAAACTGATTGGCCTATAATTTGTTGGATATCTTGTTTTACACTGTAAACAGAATGCTTTGTTGTGGTCAGATCAGATTACAGGCAGCCTCTGCAGTTTGGCAGTCCCAAAAGTAGGTTCAGATGCTTTATTGTTAGCAAATAATTTGGTGGGAAAGAGTTCTGTCTGATAATTTAACATGGCATCCATTCCTCTGGATCAGAAACGAAGACAGATCCCCTAACCTGCTCTTTCAACCGGCAAATGTAGTGGACATATTCAGATATTTTAAGAATGGTTGCAGGCAAGTTAGTAATTAGTAGTAAATAAATATTACAAATTTAATAAATGCAACCTTAATTAGTTTCTACATTACATTGGATGAGGCACTTATGCTAGCTTTTCTGTGGCATACCTATGCAAAACTAATGTAACTTTTTTTTCAGGATTATAGACAAGTAGAGGCACCCTAACATATTCTGTATTTTTCCATGAATGTATTCCTGTCTTTAATACATTCATTTACTTTTGTAAATTGTGACAAGGAAACTTGTGCCATTGCTTTATTTATGTTTGGAGCTGATGTGGATATTTTCTTCAGAGACTCAATGGAAAAAAAGGATGAAGATGTTGATGTTGATAATGCTATAAATTATAAACTGCTATATTACAATGGCTTAAAGAAAACAGGAGAAACCAAAAGAGAATTAACAGAGATAGGCCTCAATGTTTGTCACTGTGCCTGATCAAAATACAAAACTTTTTCTAGTTTTGTTTTAACCAGAAATTGATGTTTATGTGTCTTAGAACAACGTCGTCTAGGAGGAAGAATAGTTTTACTTTAAGAAGTATTTTCAGTAGTAGCAATAGTTGGAAGCTGGGTACCAATCTCTGCAAATGTAATGGTTGTTGAACACTTGAAGCAGAACATAGGTGAAAGTTCACCTCAGATTTGATTTGATTCCTTGTCATACATTGTGGATTCTCTTCTAACATTTTGCTGTGTCACCATTAATAAGTGAAGACAATTATGTAACTGAAACTGACTTTTTCTTTTTTTAAACTCGAGGCTTTTGCTCAGATGCCTGGTTGACTACACTAAGGGCCTTTTTAATTTTCACAGCCATTGAAGGCCAGCCATTGATTAAGATATGCAGCATAATCTTAAAAATGGATAAATCTGCTTCAGTGTAACACCAAGGAAATAGTTTAGCATTTTCCTTTGATGTCATAAGGCATGAATGAAAGCTGAAATGGTTTCGCAGTCAAATAGCTTTTCCATAAATTCCATAAATTCCAACTGTTTATGAGTCTCAGAATTCTTTCCCAACACCATTTATAAATTTTAAAAGAATACCCCTTTTGTAAATTGGTCTCTTAGGCATTGGCCTGTAAAAACATCATTTCCTTTCACCTCTCCCTCCCAACTGAAGCTTGTATTTAATATACTTCTGTTTTTCTTGCTTTTGTAGAGAATATTTTCAAATCAAATGTTCCCATAATATACTTTTATTTAAAGAGAAGTACTGACAATTTATTGGCCTATATTTGTAAGCTAGTGAATTTGCATTCTAACTTTAAGCAAAAACAGAAGATCCTCTCGGTGCCACTGATCTGCTTCAACAACCTGGATCCTTTCTTTCTCCCACTTCTGTCGGAAACGTATACACACACAGAGAACAACCACATGGTTCATGCTAGTCTTCTTGCCCCTTTTCTTCTCCTGATATGTTTAGATTGTGTTGCTTGAGTTACCATCTCTGTAGACTGTCCACAACCTTCCTGACTTCTCCTTGCCCTTTCCTTTGCTTTGCTGTCTGGTTGCCAGCTCCCCACCCACACCTTCCCTAATAATCAGCCAAGATGTTCAGTCCTTTGTTTAACTTTTCTGTTAAAGTTGGCTCCCAGACTTGAGATTTGACTTGCATGTATTTTGCAAGGGCTTGAGACTCAGCTTGAAACTTGAAGGTAAGGGCCTGAGGCTGAACTTGAGACTTGGAGTAAAAGATCTGAATACTTCACTGTTGCTGTATAAATGACTGGGATTGTGAAAACAAGGAACTCTGTTTATGGATATACTTTGTTTCTGTCCAGGATTCAATTCCAAAGCCCTTATCCTTTATAAAATATTTGCGTTGTAAATCTCTGAGAAGAGAGGCAGATGACAACTCAACAGAAGACAGTTCTCCTAGATATTGCCTACCTATGCCTCTAGCAGGCAGGGGGATTCTCTGTCTTTCATAACATTTTAAACTGAATTATGATTCATAATGAATAAAAATAATCTCTGTAAATTCTAGTCTCATTTTGTTTTCCCTTGGGCTTTATTTCATCTTTCAAGTTCTTGGGTTACAATCTGCAGTTCAGTGCTTGTTGCATTCTTAGTCTGAGAAAGTCTGCCAGAAGAGTTGGGAAGTGTTTCAAAGGAAAGAACGGCTTCTTTGCTGATGCTCTGCCAAGGTTATGACCCCTGTGCTCACTCGATCAATGGCTTAGTGGATCACTGACAAAGGTGTAATTGAAAGCCTAGCTATCTTACCAGGTAACATGTGTAATGAGATTGTGCATTTAAGGCTTACTTGGAATCCTGTCCCAGGAGTAGCAGTAGATTATCTACCTTCTTCCTAAGGTGATAACCTGAGAGTTGTGATGCCAAACAGCGTAGTATTATTAGGAAAGCTCACCTGGCTTTGGTTTTAGGTAGTTATGCACATTATTCTGTTTGTTTTGATTTTCATCTCTAGATTGCTTTATATTGCTGTGACTGCCTCTTAAGCTCAAATGGATGGTTCGGTTGAGGATTTCACTCTGTCAGCAGAACCAGGAGGAGAGCCATTCTCCTTCCCTAGTGAACCTCTGTGTAAACTTAATCCTGGTCTCCTAGTCTGGAGGCCCTGGAACTCCTTTGGAGCTACTTTTTTGACAGATGTAAAGAGCATCAGAAGAAATATGAGAGGAGAAATTTATTTTTTAATGATGGTTAAGTACTGGAGCAGTGGTTCTCAAACATTTTACCTCTGTTGCTTCCTTTACATCTATATGCAGACATTGCACACCCCCACCAAACTAAATAAAAATATTATGTTTGTTTAATGTGCATATTTTTGTTCACATGTTTATGTATATTCATATTTTAACATTTTATATGGGAATAACATCATTCAAATTGGACCAGTTTATTTAAATAAATTCAATACCTAACTCAAAACAAAGCAGTATTTTACCTCTGATCCCTAAGCTGTTGAATAAATGGGGGAATGAATAAGTGGGGGGAAAGCTACCACTATGAATGCACACTGTCTTGAATCCTAAGGAGATGACAACACAGAGGGGAAAGGGCCCTCATTCTTGCTGCATGTGGACACAGAAATACAAACACTCTGAGTATTTGGCAGAAGGAGACACTGTTGCAGGAATGAACTGAAAAACAAAAACTACTGAGTGAAAGGAGGGATTCTCAGAGAATAACAGACAGAGAGGGAAGTGACAATAACCAGCATTGAATGGGATGGGTCTCACATTCTCTCCAAGACACTCCTTCTCCTAGGAGTTTATCACACAAGGGAAATAGTGGGTTTAAACAGTGATTATTCCATGAAAATTACACGATTGTGATTAAGATTTTCATACACATCGCGATTAAAGCATCATCATTCAGGGAATGACCAGGGAATAACAAGCAACAAATCATTCCCAGGATAATGATGCTTTGATTGCGACATTGTTTGAAAATCTTAATCGCAATTGCACATTTTTCACAGGATAATCACTGTTTAAACCCCCAGTTTTCCCCTGATTTCCCCATGTGAGAAAGTCCCTAGTGTTTCCCATCCCTCTGGGTGTGGGTATGGCTGCTTCTTGGATGGAGTGGATAGCTGCACCCCTCTCTTTTTCTCTCATGTGTAGGCTCAGATTTACAATTTGAAAAAAATGTTGTTTCTACATGCATACAACATAACACCCCCCCACACACAACATTCCCCAATGCCCAAAGTCAAGCTGACTGCTATCCTTCAGATCTCCCTCTGATGAGAGCTTTAAAAAAGCAAAGCAACCCCAGGCAAGCTGCAGAAAGTGGAGCAGCTGCACACCCTACCCAAGCAGCAGCCAGAGGGAGGGAGAATGCAAAGAGAAGCAGTCCTTTGGAGAGAATGTGAAATCCCCACACAGCTGTTCCTGCCTCCGCATTGCTTGGGTTGCTCTTGCTGTTTGCTGGTGATGCTGCTATTGCCTAGGTCGGGGTAGGCAACCTTTCTCTTTAAGGGCCGAGGGACTTCAGCTCCCAGAATCCCAGGAGCTGTTGGCCAACATGGGACTATTGGCCAACATGGCTGAGGCTTCTGGGATCTGAAGTCCCTCGGCCCTTAAAGGGGAAAGGTTGCCTACCCCTGGCCTAGGTCCTAGAGTAGCAGCAGTGGCGGTAGCCAGCCCTACCAGTAGAAGGACACCAAATCCATTCAACATTGTCTGTTGTTGCTTCTCTCTCTCTTCTCCCTTGTGTTTGTTGTTCCCTGTGAATTCCCCGCTCCCATTCCGCATCTCTTTCTGGCACATTGCCATGTCAGCACCTTCACCTGGCAAACACCTTTCTCCTTTGGCTTGTTTGTATTTGCATGTGTGTGCACACTGCGAATGAGTGCCACTCTTCCTGTCTCTTCTTGAGCAGACCTCAAGAATTTCTTTTGCCCCACCTTGTGCAACTATTTCCACCTCTGGGCCTCACCCCATCATTTGAGAACCACTGTACTAGAGGAATAATGTTTTACCTCCTCACCCCCACCATTCACTAATAAAACAGATATCTTTGAATATTATGGCAAGATGTTTCCATGTTTCTCTCTTTTTAAAAACTGGTCTTAATAAACTGTACCTGATGTGACAATTATAGAACAGAGAAGACAGAGTGTTCCAAAGTGAATGGATGATCACAGAAAGCAATATAGTCCTTGGTTGCTTCAAGAATGCTGTTACCACTTGGTTTTGGTTTGGAGACCTTGACAGAAATACTGTGTCCAAATGTGGGCACCACAGTTTAATAAGCACATTGACAAGCTGGAGCATACCAAGAAAAGGGCAACCAAGATGATAATGGGTCTGGAAACTGTTCTGTATGAGGAAAGATTGGGTTACTTGGGTATGTTTAGCCTAGAAAAGAGTAGGCTGAGAGTGTGCTGTCAAGCAGAATGACAGGGTAATGTGAGTGAGTAGGAGATTCCCCCCCCCCCCCCCCCGTGTGCCAAGGACTGGTGCCATATTTATGTCCATCGACTACAACTTTTTTGTTTTGTTTTGTTTCCTGCAAATTCTCTGTGGACTGGGTTGAATGCCTAATCAGTGGTACATTAGTGAGTACCACATCAGTGAGTACCACTGATGTAGAATATGGAGTGAGCTTTTTTTCTGATGTTGTCCATAGGATAAGACCTGAAGCAGTGGATTCAAACAAGAAGAAAGAAGATTTCAACTAAATATTAGGAATACCTTCCTGATGGTAATTGCTGTTTGACAGTGGCTGCCACAGAAAGTGACAAACTTTCCTTTATTGTAAGTTTTAAAACTGTGGTTAAATTCTCAGCTTGATTCAGTTGCTTTAACTATGGATTCCTGCACTGGCATCAGGTGGACTGGGTACCATTTGGGGGTCACATCTAGTTCTATAAACTAAGGATATCTTGTAGATCACAACTTGAATCCTTTTACAGGCATGCTATGCTCCGTTTGTTATTGTTGTGTGCCTTCAAGTCGTTTCTGACTTATGGAGAACTGAAGACAAACTTTTAATAGGGTTTTTGGAAGCTGAGAGCGTGTGACTTGCCCAGGTCACCCAGTGAGTTTCCATGGCTGAGCAGGGAATTGAACTGTGGTCTCTAGAGTTGTAGCTCAAACCACTACACCACACTGGCTCTTGCTATGCTTTGTACTTGTGTGCATTTGTTCAATATGTAGGATGAACCTTCTAAAGGTAGCCATAATTTCTTGTGTGCTCTTGTGCAAAATACATTTTTGCCCACCTCTTCCATTTAGCTTAACTATGCATCGATGTTGAATGACATACCTTCTCATCTGTTATGAAAATCTCTAAAATCTCTATCACTTGTACCTGCTGATCTCATCGTTCTCAAAGACTGACATACAGGAGAAATTGCCATTAGTGACCAGTGACCTCCACTTATGGGCAGTTTGGTACGGATGTAGGATACCTTGGATCAAAATTGATTAAGTCAGTGATTTCTAAAATTTGGGCCTCCAGATGTTTTGGACTTCAGGTCCCAGAATTCCTGACTGGCTAGGAGTTCTGGGAGCCAAAGCCCAAAACACCTGGAAGGCCAACGCTTGCAGACCACTGGATTAAGTAATTAAAAGCATAGTCCTACCAGTTTAAATTGGATTTGGATTTGGAAACACATCATCAAAACACTGCAGTTGGTAGAGCAAAGGTGTCATATGATCTGACTGCATTGCATTCAGTAGCACATGACTTGGGATGTTAGCTTTGTTTGTTTCATTCTTGCATGGTACAATGAAACATTTGAATGGTCCTCCTGTCATGGAAAAATTATGTTCCCCCTGCTTTTTTTTTGGATTTTTGTTCATATTTTAAGACTATTTTGTGAATATTTTCCACAGAAACAACAGTTTTGACAAAATGCTAGTTCTTCCCCCCCCCCCCCCCGGCTGTCTCTCAGTTCTGTATGCTCATACACACATATAATCCCACAGTGGTTTACAGTTATTTTCTACACTGTGCTTTTCTTGAGTTTTTGAGATACCCTTTTTGGTTAAGGAGAAGACAAAGTGTGACTATTCTTTGCATTCATTCTCCTGACACTTGAATCATACCCAATTCACAATTCCATTCTGAAATTAGTTGCAGTGGTTTGATCCTGTCAAGTCGCTGTTTTTTATCAGGAAAACAGAGTGAAGATGTGAACCACAGAACACAATTTTGGTTTCTCTAGAGTTGCTGTTACTTAAATTTCTCTTGGGCCATCACAAAAGTGCTGATCCTGTTCAGCATTTCTTTTTGTGTCTCATTACAGTCAAAACCACATTCTAAATAGGGGAAGGTAGAAGATTTGATTGGCGAGTGTGTTTGTTGCAGAGACATCATTCCGTATGGTGTGTTAAACAAAATTAGGTTAATATTTACTGCTTATATATATACTAGGTCACTCTCTGGAAGGAACACACAGGAAATGTTTTCACTGTACATAGTAAATTGCAGGATCAATTTAAGATTGCTTTCATTAGTGCAGATGCTGTGTTTAAACAAACACAGGTGCCAACTTGTCCATTCACTTAATTTGCATCCATTTTTGTTCTATTTTCTGAGATGCATGTTTGCTTTTAGTTTAATTCATGTGCTGTTAAAAATAGCTGTTTATAGAATCAAAGCTGTTAACTCTTAGATTACATTGGAAACAGCTGTCATAGGGGAACTAGAAACTTATTTTAAACAGCATATATTTGATCTCTCCCTCATTAGTCTTTATTAGCTTTAGATTTGGCCTCTGTTGAGAGTGTGGTGGTTGTTCTCCTGACAATACAATCAAGCAGGCTAGGGCTATCTGCAGTATGAAAACTGTTAGGTTTTTGTAACACAAATACAACTGATGTAGACTTCAACCGTCTAAATTTTAGTTTGAGCTAGCATTTTTCTCTGTTAGGTTCAGGGAATATTCCCAGCAAAGATGGCTTTCAACCATCCTGGCTGTCAGTTAGTAGTTTCCACCAGCCCCCTTCAGTTTTGTGCAGGAATTTGGTATAGCAGTATCATCATCCCTGGCTGTTAGTCATGCTGACTGGTGCAACTGGAGTCCAAAACAACTGGAGGGCACCTTTTTTCGAGAGGGGGAATCTCTATAGTTGCTGAAATAACAGGCTGAATATGGTACAGCTGGCTACTGTATTTGTCAAAAGTAAACTAGTAGTGAGGTGTGTCGGACTGATACACAATATCAGCTAATACAGTTGTCTCTTCATATCCAT
The DNA here is from genome assembly GCA_020142125.1 of Phrynosoma platyrhinos. Taxonomy (NCBI): domain Eukaryota; kingdom Metazoa; phylum Chordata; class Lepidosauria; order Squamata; family Phrynosomatidae; genus Phrynosoma; species Phrynosoma platyrhinos. Next base: position 6,843,555 of record CM034708.1, read on the forward strand.
GGAAAACCCCCCCCCACACACAGATAACAAAAAACATGGGACCTCAAGTCCTGATGTTTCCTATGGTGGTGCAGCTGCATGACACATGTCCATTAAAAACAACAGGGCTTGCCCTCTGTGGTGTCTCAAATCCACAGATGGCAAACCCACTATAAGAATAAGAAGAACCCAATGTACAGAGCTATACATTATATTATGCACTCTTTTTTAGGAAGACATTGACGGGAGTGAGATGTCTTTCAGGAAATCTGGAGATACCTGTACTACAAAGTTATAGCAGTTGGATATTAGTTCAGTTGTCATGACTTCATGCTGCAGAATCCTTGGGATTGTATTGTTTGTCTTACAGTTTGATGAAGTGCTTGGAATTCTCTGCTAGAGTTCTGGCACATTCCCCTAAACTACAGTGCAAGAGAACTCAAAGCACATCACCAAAAGAAAAAATGTAAGATTCCTTAGGATGTAGACATGATAATTCAAGTGGTATCAAACTGCATTAGTTGTCTGATATAAGTAAACTCATGGTCTTTTGTTATTGACCTTTTCACTAAGCAACCCTTAGTAAATTTCCCAGAACACATTTTGAAAACCACTGTGTTAAACTTCTCTGGGTTTGGTTCTGACTACTATTTTTTTATCAAGCTTTGTCGTATCCATGACTAGTTGTCCCATATAACTTTTACATAACCATGAGGAATATTTTACCCTTAGAGCCAGCTTGTCTGTTTTAATTTGAACGCTTGCTGCTCCCTGTCCATCACATATTTGCTGAAATTCATTTCAGGAAAAAAAAATTGTCACAAATCAGATTATCTCTGTTTCTTAGATATTTACGGTGCTTCAGGTATATATATTGTTTTTCCAAGTGGGGGGGAGGGGAAGGCTCTTTAAAGTAGTTGGACCTCTTGAAAATGACATTTAAGCCACACTGTTAATTCTTTTGATCTACTAAGGCTTCTGATTATAATTTCACAAATGAAATAATTGCTCTAAACTTATATCTGGAGTGCGTATTTTATCTTCTGGGCTAACAGTTAGAAGCACCCCATCCCTCAATTGTGCCTTTTTTCCCCACTCCACCTGTTCTTAAAATGTAAAATAATTTGCCTGCTGATTTTTTATAGGTATTATGAAAGACAGTATATCCTGCAGTGATAAATTCTTAATATTTTTTCTTTTGTTTTAATGATTTTATTGTCTCGTTCAAATTTTAAGTTTAACTATTTTTCTTTAAAAGCTTTAAATGCAATTACTCACCATGGTTTTCTCATCAGGTGCTGTAGGTTACTCTAATTTTTTTGCCCTGTAAATCAGTGGGGTCAAGTATGGTTGCTTCAAGGATAAATAAGGAACCTTTCCATGATTTTTCTTCTCAGTAATCATCACAAATGGCATTTTGGTATTGCATAAAATAAGATGAAAAAACAGTACTACATTCCATTGCTGCTCAGCTAAATGCTGTTGTATGGATATAAATTCTTCACAGCGATTGTGATTATATTTGCACTGGGAGAGAATCCAGCAGGGGAAGGTGGATCTTTACTACTTTTAGCATTTGAATGAAGAGTAGATGCCATTCTGAAAGAGTTGCAATAGCCAAAAGCAAGTTAATGGGGCTTGATATAGTAATTACTGGAAGAAATTCAATTTGTTATTGGAATCTATTCTGTTAGCTTTGGTTGAACTGCAAAGCCAATATTGCTCATTGTGATACAAATTTTTTCACTCTTGGGGATTATGGAGAATACATTTGAGGAAGTGTAATAGACCCTTTCTGTATGAAATGGATTGCACAAGGAACTTCACAGGTGATTTATTCAAAAGCATTTGAATATTTTTCTAAAAAAACAACAACAACACACCAGGGAGAAAGCTTTAGCCATTTATTCAAATGTGTAGTCCTCTCCATTGTAATGCAATTCAGTTAGTTGAACAGAATTATGAATATTTTTAGTAACAAAAGAGAGCATGTGTGTCCTTCTCTGCCATAGGGGATCCTGTCAGTGTGCATCTCAGGACTATTTTTTAAATAGACTAATTAATTTTAATGAATTAAAAACTGACTGTAGCCAATGTGGTCTAGTGATTAGAATCCCCATTCAGCCTTGGAAATCCAAGCATTCCTTTTCTTCTTTTGTCTAGCTGGAAGCTTTTTTAGCAGTGTAGGAATTGGAAGGATGGTGAAGGAGAATATGAGAAATCTTGACTTTTGGTGCCAGGTTTCAGCAGTGTGTCTATACTCCACACACTTCCATGCCACCAGCCTCTGAAGATGCAAGCCACAGATGCAGGTGAAATGTCAGGAATACATTTTTTTTTTTTATAATGCAGCCACATATCCTGGAAAACCCACAGAAAACTATGGATGCCGGCCTGAAAACCTTCGACCCTAATAGCAATAGCAGCTTCATTTATATATTGCTTCATACTACGCTATGCAGTCTCTAAGCGATTTACAACTGTAAGCTAATTGCCCCCAGCAATCTGGGTACTCATTTTAGTGACCTTGGAAGGATGCAAGCCTGAGTTGAGCCTGAGCCCTGGCTGTTATTGAACTCACAACCTTGTGCTTTGTGAGTCAGTGGCTGCAGGACAGGCCTTAGGGTGGGAGGATATAACAGGAGGATTAGTGTCTGTTTAATTAGTGGTCCATTGTCTGCTGGGAAAACCCCTGCCCCTGGGTGACATTCATTTGCATGTGCTGGGTCCTGTTTGGTGTTTTTCAGGACTGGTAGCCAAACTTTGTTTATTTTCAGGGTTTCGTCTTTCCTATTGAAGTTGTCCAGGTGTTTGTGAATTTCAGTGGCTTCCCTGTGCATTCTGACCTGATAGTTTTTGTCATGGTCCAGAATTTCAGTATTTTCAAATTGCATTTTATGACCAGGTTGGTTTATAACGTGTCCTGCTATTGCTGATTTTTCTGGCTTGTCCAGTCTGCAGTGTGCCTTGTGTTCCTTGATTCGTGTTTGAACATTGCGTTTGGTGGTCCCTATGTAGACCTGTCCACAGCTGCATGGTATGCGGTAAACTCCTGTGGCTGTGAGAGGATCTCACTTGTCCTTCGCTGAGTGCAGCATTTCCTGGATTTTCTTGGTCTGTTTGTAGACCATTTGTAAGTTGTGTTTCCTCATCAGTTTCCCTATTCTGTCTATGACTCTTTTGAAAATACCTTCCTTTTGGGTGGTTGTTTTTCTTCACTCCTGTGCTTTTTTCTGTGTCTGGCCTCTCTTCTGATGTCTGAGTTGGAGTAACCATTAGCCTGTAAATCCCAGTTTAAGTGCTTCAGTTCATCTTCTAGGAAGTGGAGTCCACAAATCCTTTTTGCGCTGTCTACCAGTGTTTTTATTGTGCTTCTTTTTTGTCCTTTTTTGACATCAGAAAATGCTATTTGAAAACACTGAAATTCTGGACTATGCCAAAAACTATCAGGTCAGAATGCACAGGGGAGCCATTGAAATCCACAAACATCTGGACAACTTCAACAAGAAAGATGAAACCTTGAAAATAAACAAAGTTTGGCTACCAGTCCTGAAAAACACCAAAATCAAGACTTGGCACATGCAAATGAATGTCCCTCAGGGTCAGGGGGTTTCCCAGTAGACAATGAATCACTAATTACCGTAAATAGACACTAATCCTTCTTATGTATCCTTTCACCTTGAGGCCTTGCCATTCAACAACAGAATAATACACAGGATTAACGTGCAAATCACATCATCTCAACCAAGAATCATACATTATATATATACCCCACTCACTTCCATGCCACCATTTTCTAAAGGTGCCAGCTACATATCCAGGCGAAATGTCAGGAACTTTCAGCCCATTCTAGTTTATCAAGGTCATTTTGAGCTATTTTTCTATCTTCCAATGTGTTAGCTACTAATCACAGTTTTCTATCATCTGCAAACTTGGGAAGAATTGACAAGGGTGTGTGGGAAGTAGCATAAGCAGCCTGTTGAAAGTACTTGAAGTGTATGTGGGTATTTTATGAAGTGACTGAATGCTATGGTTTGTTTATTTTCTCTGGGATGATGGTATACAAGCACCAACTCCTGTAGCACTAATATTAGGGGGAAAATGTCATTTTGTAAGCCATAGGTCTCTCCCACACCTTCAAGGCTTTGTAGTTGTTGTGTGCTTTCAAGTTGTTTCTGACTTACGGTGATTCTAAGACGAACCTATCATTGGGCTTTCATGTCAAGATTTGTTGAGAACAGGTTTTGCCTTTGCTTTCCTCTAAGACTGAGTGAGTGTGACTTGCTCAAGATAATCCAGTGGGTTTCTATGACTCGTATGGATTCAAACCCTGTTTCACAGAGTCATAATGCAACACTCAGACCACTACACCTCTCTGGCTCTCTGTAGACTAGGGAGGCTCCTGCAAACAAGGGTCTTTCTCCAAAGGCTTGATAATAAGAAAGGATGAAAGCTACAGAATCCAAGGTTTAGGGGAAGAAGAACAACAACAACAACAACAACAGGAGACTGTAGCAAGTTATTATGAGACAATTAAGGATAGAACTTAGGAAGGGGCAGCCTGGAGGACCACATGGAGAGAGTGGCTTGCCTAAGGCCACCCATGGGTTTCCATGGCCGAGGAGGAATTTGAACCCTCATCTCCAGAATCATCAAACCATTATGCCCTACTATTCTTTTTTTTTAAAATGCCATTTACCTCTCTTGAAAGCTTCTACAAGTGGTGATTTTGCAAAATGAAAACAAAACACCCATGACCTACCCAATTTTCCCCATGCAAATCCTAAGCAACGAAACTGGAAGTAGATTTCCAGCCATTCTTGACAGTAAGAGTGGTTTGACAGTGGTACCAGTTGGTGGTGGGGTCTCCTTTTCTCAACGTCTTCAGGAAGAGACTGGACAGCTGCCTGCTGGGGATGATTTAGCTGGAGATACTTCATTGAGTGGGGGTCAGTTGAGTTGATGGTCCATACGGCCCCTTCCAACTCTATGATTTTATAAGTCAGTGTGTCTCTAAATGGATCCTGAGGCAGAAAATTGGCTGCCAGACCCACTAAAGTAGCCCACCTTTGATACACACACATACTCTTGGGCTTCAAGCTATCAAGAATATGAGTGTGAGAGCATAAACATCCCTCCATAAGCTGTGAATATAAATCTTTGTTTATTTTGTTTTACTTTATGCACCCATTTTAGAAAGAAATAAGCAAATAATTAATTCTCTAGCATATTTATGGATCCCTACTCTGGTAGTGATTTGAGTGTTGGACTATAACTTTAGAGACTGGTTGAATCCTTATTCACCTATGGAAACCCACTGGGTGACCTTGGGCAAGTCACACTCTTTCTCAGCCTCCAAGGAAGGAAAAGGCAAACCTCCTCTGAACAAGTCTTGTGAAGGGAACCCATGATAGGTTTGCTTTAGGGTTGCCATAAGTTGGAAATGACTTGAAGGAACATAGGAAGAATTCTCTCTCACTCAAAACTCTTTTAGACAGAGTTTATTGAGTTTGTTCTCTTTTTGATGATTTTGGGGGGTATTTTTGGTACTTTTTGGTGACAAATACTTTTGAGAAAAATGCTGCTGTTTGTACAAAGACATTGTATGAACAGAAAACATACTTTCCACTAGATACGATTATTGCCAAAAGGTTTCTTTTTGTGCAGCTCCCTTTTTTCTTGCCAATGCCTATGAGAACTGAAGCAGACAACAACAACAAAAAAATGCTGACCTTTTAGCTCTCATTGAAGGACAGTTTTGTTCCTGCTACTGTAGTTGACAATGAATTATCACACTGTGTGAAAACACCCTTTCTTGCCAAGGATTTCAAAATCTTTGAATACTCTCTATATTCCCAACATGCAGCAATCCCTCAGTCTTTTCATGTGCATGTGCCAAGGTAAGGGAGATGATAAAGCTCTTTTTCTTCTTGTATAAAGCTTATAGAAATGATTTAAAATGCAAGAAGAACCCTAAATGTACATGATAAGGTATGACAATAACATGTAGTTTAGTGGTACAAAAGATCTCTCTGAACCATCTCTCTAACTTGTCTCGATTTCCATCTGGGGCTGAAAGATTGTTCAGGCCTCCTCTTGTCATCTTGTATTATATTAGCAAGATCTCCTGGGGGCTGAGCTGCCTGTCAGTGAATAATGAAAGAAGGTGCTTCTAACCAAAGGGTGTTTTCTTGATATTTTCCTTGATGTTTCTGTCTTCTTTTCTCCATACCTCTCCCTCCCTTTATACTATTGTTGCTGTTGTTTTTAGCCTTTGGTTCTCTTCCTTAACATCCATTATGTCTTCATTCCTCATTTTTCTTTTCTCTTCCCCCCCCCCACCCCCATTGAAACTGAGTGCATTTCCATACATTAATATAACATCAGAATATCAAAATACATTAGTTGGTTCAGAGATGCTTCTTCACTTCTTTGTCAGCCTCTTGCTCTTAGAGAAGTGATGGGCAATATCTCTACTATGAGCTTTTATACAGCATACCAAGGCTCTCCTCCCCCCCCCCACTGTCCCTGTTTGCCCACATACCATACTGCTGAAAGTTGATAATTGTGCTGCTGCTACAAAACAAAACAAAACAACAACAACAAAAACCCCAACCCAACCCCTTCATTGCCCAAATCCTACCATTTTTAGCCCTTCCCATCTTTTCCTTCTAGAAAGGAAGGAGATTAGCGAAGACTTATGAAAAACTATGGAGTGATCTGAAAGAAATGGCTGTACCATTACACTTGATTGTCCTGATGCGTAACCTATATTCCAGACAGGAGGCCACTATCAGAACAGAATACGGAGACACAGAATGGTTGTCAGTTGGAAAGGGGATCAGACAAGGTTGTACATACATGTTGCTGGTTGTCTGCTCTGCCATTATGACCTTTGTTAGCTGTTTAATTGTCTGTTGTTTGTTGTTGTTTTAATTTTCTGATGTTTAATACTGTTTTAAGGGGTGGGTGGGTTCTGGGACTGCATATTTGTGATGTTTTATTGTAAGCCACCCCAATTGCATCTGCAGAGGGGCGGGATATAAATTATTATTATTATTATTATTATTATTATTATTATTATTATTATTATTATACTATCACATTATCGATTCAAACTGCATGTAGAAAATATTATGTGCAGAGCTAGTTTAGACACAGAAGAAGCAGAAGTGAAGATTGGAGGAAGGAACATCAGCAACCTAAGATATTCAGATGATACTATTCCACTAGCAGAAAACATCAAAGGCTTAAAACAGTTACTAAAAGAATGAGAGAGGAAAATGCCAAGGCAGGCTGATGAGCATTGAGGAAACAAAAATAATGTCCACAGGGATGTTACAGAAGTTCAGTCTAGGCAGTGAGGAAATGGGCATACTTAAGGATTCCCCATAACTTGGCTCAAGCATTAATCAGAATTGGGAGTGCAATCAAGAAATAAATGTACCATATCAGAAGGAACATGGAATCATTCACAGGATTTTGTGTAATATGTATAGTTTCTTTTTAAAATATCACAATTTCTGTGTCTTTTATATGTTTAACTAACTAGTAATTTCTTTAATTAATTCATGTACCGGTTTTCTCCCAGTACATTACCCAAAGTAGTGTACAACACCCTAAAACCACAATACAACCATCTTTTTGTTGACATGCTTGGTCACTTGACTTCAGACAAATAATGCATCCGTTCACAAGCTTTCAATCTTCTCTGAATTGTTCTCCTTACTTAGAATTTACCATATTTTCAGTTTGGGACCTTAACTTAGAGCCTCGGCAGATGGCTAATTGAGCCGTCTTGGAGGCCTGGAAGAGGAGGGGCAGCCGCACGAGCGGCGCCACTTCTTCTCCCTGAGGTCGCCCTCGGAGTCGCCGGCCCTCCGCACAGCCGGCGCTCCGGGGATGACCTCACGCCGCGGCGACCGGCCGCGCCGCGACGGAAGAGTCAGGGAAAGTGCGCCCGCCGCTTTTAGGGCGCACTTTCCCTGACATCTAAAAGGAGCGCCAATTTGGTGCTCCTTTTAGAGTCGCCGGAGGAGCGCAGCGGTGCGGAGGTTGAGCTCTGCCGGCGCTCCGACCCGCGGCGACCTGGAAGCAGTCGTCTGCTTCCCCCTTAACCGTCGTCTGAACAGAATGTAGTGGCTGGTGTTTTTTTAAAGCAAACATTTCTCAAGTATTTGAGATACTGTGGCAGGCAGAGAGAAACAACAGGAGTGAATAACAGTTGGAAATTTAAGCAAGCCTTCCCCAATTTTTGCTTAATTTTTTTTTAATTTCTCCAATTTTTGGCTTATATTTGGCCCCTTATACAGATGCTTTTTACATTTTTTTTAAATGGTTGAGGCCTAATTTCACACATTCACATGGCATATAATACTTTATATTTGAAATGCAGAGGAGATTCCCCACTGCCTGGAATGCTCATCCCTTTAGTCAAAGTGAATTTGTCCTTTCTGATTCCAATTTGTATAACTAGGCCTGTTTGTTAAAGTGTGTTAATGGATGAGATTTTTTCTTTCCTAATCTGCTACTTTTCCCCCAAGTGGATAGCCATGGGGACAGCATTTAATCCCTCCCTTCCCTTCTTGTCATCAGAAGATGTTGACAAATGATGCCATGACAGTTTAAATTTCATCAGTTTTCCTGTGCTAAATTAACCTCATGGAGCAATAAGGATCTGAAAATTGGAAAGAAGACCTTTTGTTTTTAAAAAGTCAGTTTTCGCTTTGGATCAGTTGCTTAGTCATTGTGATGAATTTTTCTCATTTTCTGGGAGGAGGGTTCAGGACAGTTTTCCAGCTTCTGCTCAATGGATATGTATACAGTTGAAGGATTTGGTGTTATTTAAATATGGTCCTGTAGCCTTGAGTCCCATAGTATTTCCTTTGCTTTTGGAAACACTTACTGAATCTGCACAGGAAAAGAAACCTATAGTATTTTACATTAATATTTGTAGCTAATTAACAAATATGCTATTGCAGGTTTCAGGAATGAGTGGAATAAGGAATTGGGCTGCCGTATCAACAGACTGTCGCCTTAGCATCCATATCTTTATCTGTGGATCTTAAGTTGCAATGTATTCAACAAAATGTATCCCCCTTTCCCCCAAAAACCTGTACTTGTGTTCTTGTTCTGTTTTTTTTTAGTTTTCTTCTTTCCTAATATAATTTTTACATGATAAAAAATATTATATTAATGCAGTCCCTTAGTTGAGTGAGAGAGGGAATCTCTGATTTCTTTTTTCTTGGTTAAGAATAGATTGCAGAATTGCCTAACTTGCAAGAAATTGGGTTGTGCTATAATTACTAAGTCTCATGATGGTCTACTAAGCTGAAGAGGTCATGAAGTTTGAAAGCATCTTTTGGCAAATTAGATTCCTCTTTTGAGAGACTTCTGGTTTATGCTGAGATAGTTCAAGTAGAGCTGCTGTTGTCATGTTCCTGTGCAATTTTCTGCACAGCTGTGTTGCATTGGAACATCATTTTAAAAACTGTATCTAAGTTGGTATCATCCATATATTGCTTGGCCAATTTATTTCCTTTGGATTAGTCATTCTTGAAGTGTGAAGTGGACTTCTTTAAGGAGGCATAAGCTGGCCAACTTGCCTTGTTTCTTAACATTTAGAGTGCAACTTTTAAAAAGTGAAAATATATAAATGTACCTTTAAATGTTATTTGAAATACTGTTGTTGGATGGACAGCCCTTGACAGCCTATTTCTGCCCCAAATATTGTTGCATTTTAATGTCCTCTGGCAATACGCCACCTGAATGTTTCATAACATTTCCATAGAAAGTATGCAACAAAATCTTTATGTTGCTTTTCATGTTGCTCATGAAACTGGCTTGATTGCATAGTGCAGGGGTCGGCAAGTTTTCCTTACCTGGGGCTGGTCTGCTGGTTCCCCAGGTCTTCCGCGGGCGGAGGGTGTGTGTGGGGAAATGGCACCGCATACGCTCTCTCTCACGCTTGCACAGTACGCCAGAAGTACTGCGCATGCACGCGCAGTACTTCCGGTGTACTGCGCATGCGCGAGCGAGTCGTGGCCACCATTTTAGAAAACAAAATGGCAGCTGCAACTTGTTTGCGCATGCGCCGAGTACAGCGCATGCGCAAACGAGTCACGACTGC
>CM034708.1:6873861-6888625 GCA_020142125.1 Phrynosoma platyrhinos
CCTCCATCCTGAGAACCCTCTCTGCCTCAGCCGCCGGTTCCACTCCGACATGCTTCCCTGCTGGCCAGCAGATCACTCCCTAGGTCCCCAGAGGACTCTCCGGCCTCCAGCTGTTCACGATCCCGATTTCACTCACCTGATTTCGAGGTTGAGCATCCATCTAGCCCAGTGCCAATGGTGAACTTGGCCTCATCCTTGCCCTCTGATGACATGTCATTCAGTGACCAAGTGGTTAGGATGGCCAACGCTCTTGAGCTGGACATTGCTAGGACAGATGAGGAGGCATTGGATCCAATAGAGAGACAGGTCCATGGCAGAGTCCCTACCCCACCAGCCATTCTGTATCTTCCTTCTCTTGAGTAGATTGTAAAAAGATCCTGGTTAACACTGGCTACCATTCCTTCGACCTCCAGGAAGATCGAAAACCTATATAGGATTTTTTCGCCCGGTCCTTCCTGGTTGCTTGAACATCCATACCAGAACTCTGCTATTGTAGAAGGGGCCCAGCTTGCTTTCACGCCCCACACTTCCATCTCTCCCACAGATAGAGAGGGCAAGAAACTCAATGCTGTTGCAAAGAGGATTTATGCTGTGGCTGTCTTGGAGCTGAAGGGGATGAACTATGGTGCCTGTATGGGTGCTTATGTTCAACACCTGATGGAAAAAAACTTGAGCCTCTTCTTGCTAATGTTCCTGATGAGGACAAGGACCTGGCAATGGCTATCCAAGCTGAAACCCATGCATTGGGTGGCCAACATATAGTTTCGGCAAGGAACTCTACAGACTGTGCTGCTAAAATACTATCTGGAGTCATGGCTCTCTGATGTCACGCCTGGCTCAGGGCATCAGATTTGACTCTTCAAGAAAAAACTGCCATAGAGGACATGCCCTTTGATGACTCCAGTCTCTTTAACAAAGAGAAGGATAAGAAATTGAACTTCTGCTACCGGATTAAATCTGCGGCGAGGAAGCATGGCATCTCCTCTAACTTCCAACCATTGAGGCAGTGGTATGGGGGGAGGTCAACATCGTCCCTGCTACTAACTGCTCCAACATCAGTACCAGCAGCAGGAACAACCACAGAACCAAGGTCAGTTGAGACAGCACCAACCATCTCATCCCTCCTCTTCTTCCTCGGGCCGGCGTCAACAACAACAACCTCAGTACCGTCAAGACTTCAGAAGGAAGCTCTATGACTCGGGCAAGAGGAGGTTATGTGATAGGGCCACGCACTTTGCCAGACCTCCCTTTGGGGACAGATTAAAGGCCTTTTATAACACCTGGGTCTCAATCACCTCCGACTCTTGGGTACTAGACATTGTTTGTAGGGGCTATGCTCTCGAATTTGAGGAGCTCCCTCCCACCGGAGCCTTTCTGTCCACCAGCCCCTCAGACACCCTACTCGACGAAGTGCGCGCCTGGATGAAGAAAAGTGCCATCGAGCCTGTACATCCCTCTCGGCCCCGATACTGTTTCTTCTCACGCTACTTTACCGTTCACAGAAAGGACCCTGGCATCAGGCCGATTTTGGATTTAAGGGGTTTGAACTCCTTTGTTCGGTACCAATGTTTCTGGATGGTAAGCCTCTCTTCTATTCTGCCCCTCCTACAGAAGGTTCATTGGCTCACAACTGTCGATCTCGAGAACGCATACTTCCATGTGAACATCCAACAGGATCACAGGAGGTTCCTTGCCTTCGCAGTCGGGACCAACATCTATCAATACAAGTCCTTCCATTCGGACTCTCTTCAGCCCCGAGGGTTTTCATCAGTGGCGGTATATCCCCACCAACGAGGGATCACAGTCTTCCTCTACCTGGATGACTGGCTCTTCTCAGCGCCATCCCTACAGAAACTTCAGGAGGACATCCAGTTTTCTCTATCCCTCCTGGATTCCCTCGGGCTGATGATCAACAGAGAAATCGAACCTGACCCCCTCACATTGTGTCAGGTTCCATCGGCACTATTCTGGACTCAGCACAAACCAAAGCCTTCCTTCCAGAAGACAGATTCCCAGCACTAACCAGTGCCATCAATGTTTGCCTCAGACACAGGTGGAGGTGGTGATGGGACACTTGGCATCAATGACCTCCATCACGCCTTGGGCAAGGCAAGGCTTCGCTTAAGACCAATACAATCATGGTTCCTGTAATGATTCGATCCTACCTATGACTACCCATTGAAGTGGCTCACGGTCCCGAGGCCGGTAGCCACATTGCTGCGTTGGTGGCTCAAACCAACCAATGTGTGCACTGGGATGCCCTTCCTGACACCGCAACCAGAAGTCAACCTGACAATAGATGCATCTCAGGAAGGATGGGGAGCGCACTCACAGGACTTGACCATCAAAGGACTGTGGTCCCAGGAAGAAAGAGCACTCCACATCAATGCTCTAGAGATGTTGGTGGTGGAAAAAGCATTCAGAGCATTTCAAACAGAACTGTCAGTCTGAATAACCCATTTGTGTGATTCACAGAGACCACGAAGAAGAAGGACAGGTCATCTGTGAATTCACACAAATTCCCCTCTTCCTCCCCTCAGTCGTGTCCTGCTCTAACTACACAATTCCTTCTGTCGCTGCTTAGCGGCATACGTTTTGGAACTGGAGAAAGAGCAGGAACACCAGGGGCTTTATAGAGGAGGGCGGAGCTACCGCCAAAAAGTTGCAATCCAAGATTTGCCCAGTGATACCAGAACTTCCTGAATTAGCTGTGCAGGCACAGACATAACCCATTTGTGTGAATTTGCAGATGACCACTTGAAGAAATAATGTTACAGGTAAGCAACCTGTCCATCTCTTCATATGAACCTGCAAGAGTTCTATGATCTACATGGGATGACTTTATCTTGGTCCTGCCACCATTGCAGGCTCTCTTGGTGAGGACATTAAAGAGACCCTTGTCAGTGGCTACTTCCAACCTCTGAAACTCTCTTCCACAGGAGGCCAGGTTGGCCTACTTCCTGCTTTCCTTTTGCCAGTAGGCAAATACTTTTTTTTTTAAAGTAGGCTTTTAGTACATAATCACTCTTAGGAAGGCTTCTTATATATGCTTTATTTTTAATTTTTAACTTTTATGTTCCTTTAAACAATTTTATGCTATTTTAAATGCAGTGATTTCAGTTGATTTTAAAATTGTATTACACTTGGCCTTCTGTGTCCGCGGATTCCTTAGCCATGGATTCAACCATCCATAGCTTTAAAATATTTTTAACAATTATATAAATTCCAAAAAGCAAACCTTGATTTTGCCATTTTATATAAGGGACACCATTTTACTATGCCATTGTATTTAATGGGACTTGAGCATCCATGGATTTTGATATCAACAGGGTTCCTGGAACCAAACCCCAGCAGATACCAAGAACCCACTGTATATGGCTTTTTCTCAACTGATTCTACATTTCTTCAAAATCATTTTTGTATTCTGGGTTATTACTGTATAGCAAGGCCCCACTGTATTAGGTTTTTAGTGATTTCTTCTGTAAGCCCCTTTGAGTCTCCAGTCCAGGAGAAAAAGTGGCATATAAATGAAATAAATAAATAGTTAATGGTTTTTCTGATCTACTGAAAGAACATAGATTTTAAAATGAAATAAAATATCAACTTGGCCTCTTCTGATAATTAAACAAAACAAAACACAGGAGGTGCTTGCTAACTTTATGGACATCTTTGACCTTCTGAATATTTTAATAGGTTAAAAGGAATGTGATTGGAATCATGTCTGTGTCCCTGGGGAACAACAAAAATGTAGGGTAAGAAATTTAATTAATGTTTTCTACTCCCTCTAGAAGCCTACTGTTTCTGACAAGAGTGACTAGTTATTTCAGAATGCACACTTTCATAATTAAGCTTATTTGACACGCAGGGTGATTTTTGCCATGTAATTTGTGCTATCTTTACCTAAATAACTTGTTGTGCAGCTGTTTCCTCTGTACTATTCTCTGTCTGCTATTCAGAAACCTTGCCAGCCATGTTCATCGCTAATGGATTTTTGCTAATAGATTTTTCTCAGCTCAGTTAACAAAAAGTAGTAAATGCATTTTATCCATTCCTTAATAATGCGACAAAAATTTTGGATCAATATATTGTACCGGCACCTTTAATAGCATTGATCGGGTTCATGGGGAGTGAGAGTGACAAGATGTAAAAACAACAACAATGGTTGGCATTCTGCTGGGTACTTACAGTAGCTTAACTATGCCAGGGAAGGCAAAGGTGGCATTGATGGTCAGAGTGGAAACAAGGGGAAAACAGCAAAGTCAGCAATAGGAGTAAAGGCAGTTGCTGCCTTAAGGCAGACTATCCAGATTTCTGATATCTGTTTGTATATTCTTAGAGCTAAAGACACTGTAGGAGGAATGACAAGGAAATCACCTGTCCCACTCAACAGGCAATTTACTTAAGGTGTTCATCACAGAGTATTGCTAGATCTATCTCCCACCCCAGCCCCAACACCAGGGATTTGGAAATAGGTTTTTTTAGAGGCATGATCCTCTTGTAGCCATCACTGCAGCCACTACTGCCTCCTCCACATGCAGGCAGGAAAAAGGGCAACTTCTGGTGTGGTGCATCGTTATGTAAGTAAATGAATAGCATTCCATCCTATACATGCTGTTTTTGTACACTTTGTATATTTATTTTTGTGCTCCCGTAACCGTGATGGGTGTGAGGAGAGATGAAAAGATGCCTGGGGAATAGATTTTTAAAAAGAAGAAAAGCAGGGTAGTGGTGGTTTTCTGGATGATTTAGAAAAGTGCCTGCACTGGACTTTATTCCAAGCAAAGTGGGACAGTTGATTTGGAAAGCAGGTAGGTAGGTGAGCTTGGCAAGCAAGGATCAAGGTTAACTTCGTTCCTTTGTTCTCTCATCAGGCACCCAATGATGCTCTGGGACTGGGAAAGTGATAAAAGTTTTCCATTATGTTTTGATTTTGCTAGTGTTTTGTTACACATCTTTCTGTCCAATGTTGAACCACCCTGCTCTTTTTCCTGCCTGCTGAGAGACAAGCTCAATATTTCCCATACAAAGTAATGCACTCTGTCTTGCAAAGTGTGTGCTGTTTACAGTGGGCAGTGCAAATAAAACAGTGTGGGTTCAATACAAATTAGACATTTTACACCACAGTAGAGCAAACTCAGTGGATGTGGAGCTTCTGGAGTGTTTTATTGCTGATGGTTGCAATGCTGACTGGGAATTTTTAAAAGTAACACACGATGCATTGAGGACCTTCTGATGAATTGAGGACCTTCTGAGATGGAGTGATGGATCTCTACCCTGTATCTTTCACCAAACCACTGTATTGCTTTTTTTGTTTTATGTAGTTGAGACTATCAACTAAATTTACACCAATGCATTTTGTATAAGAAAAATACTATTTTACATGAATTACTTTATCATGCAGTTTGATCGACACAATATTTCATCAAGTGAAGAAAGGCCCATAGCTCAGGAGATTACCAAGTAACAAGCTTGCATGCAGGAGACCAAAGTTCAGTCTGTGGCATCTTGAGGTGCCACTGTGAAATTCTCTATCTGCAGCTCTGGAGACTTGCTGCCAAATATATTGGACCAATGGTGTGATCAATTTTTTGTGTTCTACTCATCTGCAATTTTATATAAATTTGTTGTTTTGAACTTTCGAATTCTGTTTTCTCCAGAATTGTTTTTCTCCCCACTTCCATTTCTCACAAATGGTATCATTTGTTCAAGAGATCTGGGAAGCTTTCTACATCAGTGATTCCCAAACTTTGGTCCTTCAGATGATTTGGACTTCAGCTTCTAGAATTCTTGACTGTTGACCAAGCCGGTTGGGGCTTCTGGGAGGTGAAGCCCAAAACACTTGACAGAACAAAGTTTGGGAATCCTATTCTAGATCAACACTTCTCAGGCTGTTTTATGTTGGAGACAGGCAGGTTTTTCCCTCTGAAGTGCCAGGGACTAGTATACTTTTTGTGCCCTTTGGCTACAGCTGTTTTTTTTTTTTAGAATTTTTGTGGATTGACAGCTGTTGGCTCACAAATCAGCACCTGTCCAGGGACCACCACATTGAGTAGCATTGCTCTAGAGTAAGAATGTAAACCTTTGTAAAATTTTGTTCTCACAGTTGAGAAGACTATTCTGCATTTATTCTATGAGTTTTGCACTTATTCTATGAATATTTTCTATGTAGAAAACAAATGTCCTGCCTAGAAAACAGCATTTTATTTTTTTTTTGGCAAAGGAATGTTTTCTATACAGAAAATGGAATTTTCTACAGGAAAAAAATATATCACATACTTTTAAAGGCAGAATTAATTTTCCAAACTGCTAAAATTCTTGGCCATCTTAGATTCTTCTCATCAGGGTTCCCTGACACTTGAGAAACTTATTTTTCAGTTTGTGTGTATTTGTGTGTGTGTGTGTGTGTGTGTGTTTTAAAATATTTAATATTATTCTTTTTTGCTATAGAACCCATTTTAGGGTTCAGGATGAACTGGAGATCACCTATTCTTGTGAAAGTAATGAGATCCAGCTTAAGCATCCAGTTGGATCCAGCCTCTGTGTGTTTTTTTCTTTTTCCAGCCATCAAGCCCTGGTGGCGCAGTGGTTAAATGCCTGTACTGCAGCCGCTCACTCATAGACCACAAGGTTGCGAGTTCAATACCAGCCAGGGCTGAGGCTCGACTCAGGCCTGCATCCTTCCGAGGTCGCTAAAATGAGTACCCAGATTGTTGGGGGGCACTCAGCTCACAGTTGTAAACCGCTTAGACATCCCATAGCGTGATATGAAGCGGTATATAAATAAGCTGCTTTGCTATTATATAAATCATCACAGGCAAAGTGAAAACATTTGGTGTCTTCTGTCAAAATGGGTTCATCATTGAAAAAAACCCTGCATAGTAGAGATGCTTTTAGTGTATAATGATTATAATCTAAATCTTGTACAGTACAAGAGCTGCAGAAATAATTACATGTGCCAGAAACCTTCTGCTTGAAAGAAACAACATGTGAAAGATCATTTAATGCAATGAAATTGTTACTTCTGGTTTAGAGAAGGTGGCATATTGACTTATCCTTGCCTTGATGTTGATACAAAATTTGGATGACTGCAAATTTAGAATGATACTCGAGAATTTTGTGAATTGGTTTTCCAGATAAATCTGACTTTTACCTCAGATTCTGATTCTGAGAACTAAATTATTTATTGGTTTAATTTCTAAAAGAGGTCTTTCTGGGGAATGAAACCCCCAGTTTATAACACTGAATCTCCAATTTGTTGTGTGATCTCCTGATTCAGTAAAATTCAATCCAAGGACTGGATGCTCTGTGTCAATAAAAATAACATAATTCAAGACCAGGAAGGAATAAAAAGATGTTGGATGCAATACACAGAAGAATTATACAAAAGCGATGACAAAATGAAGGACAAATGGAATGAAAAGTCATATAAAGATGAACCCCAAATTCTAAAAAATGAGGTGGAAAATGCAATAAGAGAAATAGCGAAAAACAAATAACCAGGAACAGATATATTCCAATTGAACTGCTACAGTTCACATTGACAGAGTCAACTTTAGTGCTGGCCAACATATGTCAACAGATATGGAAAACAAAATGATGGCCAACAGATTGGAAGCAGTCAATATATATCCCCATCCTCAAAAAGGGAAACACAAGAGACTGCAGCAACTATAGGACCATAGCACTAATCTCCCATGCAAACAAAATTATGCTCAAAATACTGCAACATAGACACAAGCCATACATGGAGAGAGAAATCCCAGAGGTCCAAGCAGGGTTCAGTAAAGGAAGAGGGACTAGGAACCACAGTGCACCCGGGAATTCCAAAAGAAAATCAGCATGTGCTTTATAGACTATAGCAGGGGTAGGCAACCTTTCCCCTTTAAGGGCCGAGGGACTTCAGCTCCCAGAATCCCAGGAGCTATTGGCCAACATGGGACTATTGGCCAACATGGCTGAGGCTTCTGGGAGCTGAAGTCCCTTGGCCCTTAAAGGGGAAAGGTTGGCTACCCCTGGACTATAGCAAAGCCTTTGACTGCATAGATAATGAAAGGCTATGGAATACCCTTAAAGACATGGGTGTGCTAACACATCTAATAGTCCTGATGAGGAATCTGTACTCCAGACAAGAGGCTACTGTCAGAACAGAACACAGAGAAACAGAATAGTTCCCAATTGGCAAAGGAGTCGGATGAGGCTGCATCCTTTCACCCTATCTGTTCAACTTGTATGCAGAACATATTATAAGTAAAGCATTCTTGGACACAGAAGAAGGAGGAGTGAAAATAGGAGGAAGGAACAGAGACAATCTAAAATATGCAGATGACACCATAATACTAGCATAAAACCTCACAGACCTGGAACACCTACTAAGGAAGATCAAAGAAAGTGCAAAGGCAGGCTTAATGTTGAACATAAAGAAAACAAAAGCAGTGACCACTAAGGACTTTCACAAGTTCAAACTAGACAATGAAGAAATAGAAATAGTAAAATAATTCCCTTACCTGGGATCAAACATTGATAGAAATGGGGACTGCTGACAGGAAATCAGAAGAAGATTAAGAATGGGGAGGATGGCTATGAAAGAACTAGAAAAGATTCTAAAATGCAAAGATAAACAACTCAGCACAAAAGTTAGATTCATAAAAGCCATTGTATTCCGTATTACCATGTATGGATGTGAGAACTGGACAGTTAAGAAAGATAATAGGAAGAAAATCAACTCCTTTGAAATGTGGGGCTGCAGAAGAGTGCTGAGCATCCCATGGACAGCCAAAAGGACCAACAAATGGGTCCTAGAGCAGATCAAGCCAGAAATCTACCTATAAGCCAAGATGACCAAACTGAGGCTGTCGTACTTCAGCACATCATGAGAAGACTCATTAGAAAAGACAGTAATGTTAAGAAAAGTGGAGGAAGGTAGGAAGAGAGGAAGGCCACATATCAGATGAATGGACTCTATGAAGGAAGTCATGGGTATGAATTTGCAGGATTTAAGCAAAGCAGTGGAGGACAGAGGGTTTTGAAGATGCTTCATCCATAGGCTCACCATGGGTTGAGATTGATTTGAGGGCAGTTGAAAACAAAAATCCTGTGTCCAGTGAGTTTAAACTTTTAATATATATACTTTTAAAACTGAGACGTGTTTTTCTTGCTTGTTGAAAAGGTTTACTTGATTGCTGGAAAAAAAATGACTTGAAATACTCTGAAATAGTATTTTATGCGAAACTAGCTCAAACAGAAGTAGAAAGCCAGTTTGACATTGAAAGGCCCAAATCTTTGCTGTTGCTCAGAATGGCTGTGTGAGTACTAGAACTAAATGCATAAGCCTAGATGTTAATAGCTAAAATCAACATTAAATTATTACTGTGTGTTTAAAAAACTGTACAGTTGATTGATCAGCATATGTGAGCAATCTGCTGTTCATCTGTTTAGCTGCCTTTCTAAAATTACACCTTCTTAACAATAGTACTCCGTGTTAGTATAAGAAGAAAAGTATAAGAAGAAAAAATTCAGGACGAAAGCAGGGCATGGATTGTGTCTACAGGACTGAGACCAGCTGAGTGTGTTTCCAGACAGAGGGTTCTTCATCCTAGCAATTAAAAGGAACAGCTATTCCATATTTTCTTTCTTCACAGATTCTCCATCTGTGAAGAAAAAGAGAGCAGTAGCAGTGAAAAATCAAGGAAGGTAGGCTGACCTTGTCTCAAGCCTCTGTAAAATTCAGTGAATGAGGCAGGGTGGTGACATGATTTAAAACACACAGGCCTACCCCTGTATTAGAAAAATGTTATGCAAATCAACGTTATGCATGCTTAAAACATTAGGTTGTGGTAGACTCTGTCTGAAGTATTAAAATGCCTCAGAAGTATCTACCCACTTGTGGGAACTAAAAAGATAAATTCTGTACAAAATTTGTTGTAAATTAAGACAAAAAGTTAGCACACTTTTGTATGACCCTTAAAAATGATGCTTTCCATAAAAACCAAAGAGGGCTTTTGCTTCTACGCAGAACAGAGTTGGCTCTTATTGTGCATAATGCACTAAGACATTCCTTGAAATTTATCCCCCATCAGTGTACATCAATATGACCAAAGGCAAGTCACAATAAAAACTGCCACTATTTCTGTTTGTAGACTAACAGTTTCAGACAAGTTGCGGTGAAAAGCCACTGTTGAGAAACCCAGGGAAGCACAGGGACACAGTATGAATACTTTGGGGTTGGGAATTCCAGAAAATTGGAGTAAAAAGCTGTTTTATATGCAATACTTTTAGATGATCTAGGAAGACCCAAAATCATGATAGCCGTAGCAGTCTGTGAAAAAGTCACTATAGCCTGCTGTTGCAGAATTGCCAGAATTGCTTTGATATCCAGCTCCAGCATTCATATAACCTCCATGATTGGCACCACCAAAACCATCCATGCCTCTACCATGGTTTCTAATATTTCCTCCTCGACCACGATCCCACATGACTTTAGTATACATCGGGCCACCCATATCATAGCCTGGATTATGTTTAACATGAAATTTGTTAGGGGCCTTAAAGGGGCTTAGGGGCCCTTTTCTTCTTCTACTCCATTGGAGGAGAGGCATCTGGGAAAAGATTTCCTAATGCAGCCGGTGCAGCTACTTTTTTGTTCAAACCAGCTCCCTGGAACTTCTGGCCATTAACCTCAGCCTCCATCACAAACCTCTTGTAATGGCTGGAACCAGTTTCTGAAATCAGTTCATATTTTAAGCCATTTCTCATTCAGCTCCATAACTGGGTTTTTCCCATGCTTTGTCAGTATTGATCCCTTCTTTTTCACATTCTTTGTTTGTTCTGAAGGAACAGCTGCACTGGGAGTAAAAACAGTTTTTACCATGGGAGGGGCAGCAGCAGCTACTGGCTTCTGATTTGTTTCCTCTGCTGATTCATCACCCTGCTCTCTCTCTTCCACACCTGTAGGCAATCTCATGCCTTGTAACACCTTTACTACTACATGCTTTTTAGAAGGTCCTGAAACTTCATATGGGACACCATCAACTTCCACAGATACAGTAAATATAGGAGCGTGAACTGGACCTGTCTGAGAAACTAGTTCATACTGAAGTACAGGTTTTACTTGGTTCAATTTCATCAGAACATTCATGGCCTGTGGAGGTTCTGACTTCTCTTTGTTTCTGAATCTTCTTTTTCTTTTTGCTTGGACTTCTCCTCCTCATCTTCTTCCATGGGACGTTTCAATGGAGTGACGGCGTAAGTTGTGCTCAGGGGCATCTGGACTGTGTAGTCAACAGGGTTTTAGTTTCTTTTTTGGTTTCTTGGGCACTTTAGATGGCAATGGATCCATCCACAAGATCTTGTGAAGCTGGTAGAAGACAGCAAGCCTTAGAGCAGGGGTAGGCAACCTAAGGTCCGGGGGCCAGATGCGCCCCCCCGAGGCCTTTGGACTGGCTCCAGGCTGCTGCCGCCACCCCACCGCCGCTGCAGCCCGCCATGATAATATTGATTATTGTTATTACTTGTTCTTGGGGTTTTCTTGGCAAAATCTCCACAAGGGTTTTGCCATGGCTTTTCTGGGGCTGATAGAGTGTGCATGCATATTTTTTATTTTTTTTAATTATTTTTATTTATTTATTTATTTATTTATTTATTTTTGGTGCTTTGGCCCCCCAATTGTCTGAGGGACAGCAACCCAGCCCCCGGCTCAAAAAGATTGCCTACCCCTGCCTTAGAGCATGCTGAGCATTCTGTGTGATATCTTCCCTTTGTTGTCTGTCTAGATGTCCAATAGCATCAGTGGCTTCTTTTTCACAAATACCAGAACCACCTGGCATAACTATTACTGAGGCTAGGCATTCAGTAATCAAGGTCTTGCCAGCTCCCATCGGCCAATTGGCTGTTTCAATTGATTTTTCACAAAGAAATTCTAGAGGCCATCCTCTAAATGGAACCCAAGTTAGGAACACAGGTATACAGATCTCTCAGCACTCTGTTGTTTCTTCTCTGACCAACAGGAGATGTCAAATGGATTGTAAGTGTCATTGGAGGCTCTTTTGTGTTCATTATGATAATTGCAGCATCACTGATAGACTGAATAGTTTCATATTTATCTTCAGTAATAGTAGCAAATTGTGTGCCAAGGTTGTTTGCTACTTTTCCCAAAAGACCAATTGTTACCTTCTCTTTGCACAACAAAACCAATTCAAGATCCAAGTCTCCTTTGAGCAACAGTCCCTTTGCTACAAGACCAACATGCATAACTCCACAAAGCATCCTTGTCAAGTGCTCTGTAGTCTTCGGTTCACTTCCCTCTTTGTTCCCTTTTTCGGCTACTGTCTCCATGGGCTCTGGTTCTGGTGGCTGCTCACCACTGCCTTTCACTTGTTCATTAATCCAGTTAGACCTAGCTTTGAGAGCATGTTCAGTATGAGAGACCATATTCTGAACTGCTGTAAGCTCTTCTTGGGTTGGATAAACTTCAGAATACTTTGCCATGATATAGTGGTCATCATTCACTAAAATACACATTGGTCGCATTTTTGCTCCAAAATCTTGGATTTTTTTTCAAGAAACATTTCCTTCTTCTAAGCACTGGTAGTGCTATTAGTTTTGGTACTTGAGTGGGCCGAGCCTGTCGACAATGGCCATTACTAGTCGTTTGGTTGGTTGGTTCCCATACAGAAGCATTGGCGGGGGTGGCAGTGTCGCCTTCATCGAGCTCCAAATGCGTCAGCCCCTGGACTGGAACAGCTTTACATTGTACATCTAGAAACATGCACAGTCTAGGCCAGCATCTCAAAGAAGATAAAATAACAGAGAATATCTGTCCAGGCAGGGAGCTAATAGGCAGGTTGAATTGTCTGCTGATGAGTGGGAGGAAATAAATTTAAATGTAGCAGGATAAGTGGCTAAAGGGCCAGCATTGAGAAGGCTTAATAATAGGAAGGATAGACTGAGAATAGGGGATTGTGCTGTAAGTAGATCAGAGCTGGATTCAGAATCTCAAAGCATGCAGTTTTCACTGAATAACAAGGAGAGAGTCTGACCAGTAGAGTGCTGCTTGCATTTACCAATGACTTGTTGTACAGGAACAAATCCATTGTGATTCATACTAGTGCAGAATAGTCCATTGGAAGTTGGGGCAGCTGCTCTGTAAAGTGGCTGGCTATCTCCAGCGATCTCCATGGAAAGAGTTGCTTTGTTCAAAATTTTGTTTGTAGGAGAACTGTGGAGTGCAACCCTCCCTTTTCTTTTCGTTTGATATCTGCACCATTTTGCCATGCACCTCTCTTTATTGCATTCACCCTGTTCTTTTTGCTGACCTACAAATAGTGCGTCTTCTGCAAAAGCTAAATATCCATTTTGATATTGCATTACTAAAGTACAAGTCCACAGAACCCTCCACGCATCTGTCATTTTTAGGATGGTATCTCATGTTTTACATGTAAAAAGTCTCAGACTCATTTCCTGATATCTCCAGGTAGAGTTAGGAATTTAGTCCAAATGTTGTTTGTTTTTAGAGTGACATGATGTTGGCCCAATTTTGGACAGAAGTACCCTTGAAAACCATGAGGTTCTTTCTGATAAATATTTTGTTTAGGGGAAAGCATGGTACAATGAAAGAGGTTGACCTTTCTGCTTGTTGCAGTCTCTTGCTAGGTGCTTTCCCTTATGGGAAGGATTGCCATTCCAGTGTAGTTAAGACAGTTCTAGACTTTTAACTTAATTATTTACCATCTTTGATGTGAGGGTGTATTACTTCTTTTACCTCAAAGTGTGGCAAGCAATCTCTGTGGTGTTTAAGGCCTGACTTCTCATTTGTTTTTAGTGGAACCCTAAATTTCTATCCTGAATTTGTGCTCTTGACAGCACTACTGAACACTTCTCAGCTCTTAACTTCTTTTGCTTTTCTTGTCAGTTCACTAGTGGATTGATCCTTATGAGTGTTGAACTTCTGATGACCAGCTTACTTCTGAACTGGCAGTTCCAGTGAATTAATTCCTTGGCTATGACCAGTTGTTGTTGTTGCTGTTGTTGCTGCTGCTGCTGCTGCTGCTGCTGCTGCTGTTTTTGTTCAAGTCATTTTAAAATATATGGTGATCCAAAGATGATCCTATCACAGGATTTCCTCACTGTATTTGCTTAGAAGGAGTTTGCCTTTAGTTTCTTCTGAGGCTGAGAGATGTGACTTATCCCAAATGCATGGTTGAGCAGGAATTCCATGGCTGAGTAGGAGCCATTATATTACGCTGACTCTTAGCAGTGCTAGAGCTTCTACAGTTCATCTAGATTGTGATAGACTAGGCTTTTGACAGTGTCTGTGGTTCACCTCTGTTGTCTTCATTTGGCACATGACAAGAGGAGGCTGAGAGAATTTTTATTCCCAGCAGTGAGTTTGTTGCAAAGATGATTCAAGTAGCTCCCTTAGTAGTAACATCCCAACTTCTTAGTAGGCTTCAAAAAGCGCTAAGCTAGACCAGCTCTTAAAACTGTCAACATAATACAAAGTAAAGCTACTTCTGTTAAAGAATTCATGGCCTTTTACTGCCATTCATGTCTAGGGAAGCATTTTTTTTTCCATTTTATTCTTACACATGCTTATGAAAACTTTCAGCTTTCCTCTCTACTGAGTGAGATTTCATGCATTTTCTTTCTGCATTTTTCAATGACTTTTCATAAATTGGGGATACATTTTTGCCAAGAAATTGCAGCTTTTTTCATAATAAAATTTCATTTTTTGGCAAAATATAATAATTGCAGAGCAAACATTGACAAA
>CM034708.1:6899675-6922887 GCA_020142125.1 Phrynosoma platyrhinos
TTTTGAAAATAAAACGAGGGGCCCCCCGGGGAGGCTTGCCTCAGCGGCGATGGGCCTCCTAGAGGCCCGGCGCCACCGAGGGTCCCCCTGGGGAGGCTTGCTTTGGCGGCGGCGGGCCTCCTAGAAGCCTGGCGCCACTGAGGGTCCCCCTGGGAGGCTTCCCTCTGCGGCGACGGGCCTCCTCCTGGGCGCCGCACGTGCCATGGCTGCCATTTTGTTCTCCAAAATGGCGGTCACGACGCGTTTGCACATGCACAGTAATCCTGCGCATGTGCAAACACGTTGTGGCTGCCATTTTGGAGAACAAAATGGTGGTCGTGGAGCGTGCGGATGCGGTGGCGGCGGCGGCAGGGCCGGTAAGTCTGGCGACCTGGGCCGGAACCGGGGGCCGTAGGTTGCCAACCACTGCTTTAGAATAATTACTGTGCAGAGTTCTGAATTGCATAGGAGCCCTACATTCATAGAGAAGACTTTCTGCTTCAGTTGTTTGAGCCCTTTGGATAATAATGAACAAAGCTGAGAGGAAATGGCAATAGGACCACTGAATGCCGACCCATTCTCCCTCTCATGCTACAATAATGAGAGGACAAAGGAATAATCTGATGAGCATAATCAAATAATCAAATGGTGTATGTATTCAAGTCTCCTTAGGCAAAGGGTGTGCTCTCTGTGTTACTCGCTAGATCAGTGTCTTACAGTGCAACACATGAACAAAAATTAGGATGCCTGAATGAGTAACAAAAGTCACTAAAAATGTCCCCAAACATCATTTTGCCACATTTTATCCTTTGGATTTTCTTTCAAGCTAAGACCAAATGTGGAATGCAGTTTATTATTCTGGCATGCTGTGTAGTTTTGTGGAGACTCTGTCTTGTTTCATTTTCATTTAGTTTAAATGAGATATGATGTAATATAGTAATATTGTTGAAGTTAATGCTGGAGGATGACAAAAAAGAGAGAGCGAGTAGCTGTTAAGTGGTAAAACGTCTAGAGTGTTTCACTTAATGGCCTTTTTGGCTCTTGGTCATGGCAAGGGAGAAGGTTTAAAAAATACCATAGTTATCATTGTGTCATGATTATAGATGGACACAACTTTTTTTCTTGGTTATTATGGAATAACCTGAAGATGTCATACTGCAGTTTTTGTATTAGGCAGCATATTTTTCTCTTAAAAGGAAAGTATATGATTTTGAATGAAAGATGTTATGAGCTCACAATTAGAAGCTTCAAAATAAGTACACATGTTGTGTTAAATTAGCAAGAGTAAATTATTTAGGTGCCATTATGTTCTACAGGTGGGTGAAAGTGTAACAATTGAAGCTTATACTCATCACTGTCAACTAGAGATGATCCTCAAAGGTTAACATACTGACCTCACATGATTCCTAAGTTAAAATAATTTCTAGGTCAATCTTCAAAAACAAGCCTTGCTCTATTCCCTTTCTAAAATAATACAGAATCATAGAATTCTAGAGTTGGAAGAGATCTCAAAGACCATTCAGTCAAACTTCCTGCCATGCAAGGAGACACGATCAAAGCACCCCCAACAGATGGCCATCCAGCCTATGTTTAAAAACTTCCAAAGAAGGAGACTCCACCACTCTCAGAGACGGCATGTCCCCTGTTGAACAGCTTTTACATCCAGGAAGTTCTTGCTAATATTTAGGTGGAATCTCTTTTCCTGTATTTTGAATCCATTGCTCTGGGTCCTATTCTCTGAAGCATCAAAAAACAAGCTTGACACCCTTTCAAATATTCAAACTGGCTATCATGTCACCCCTTAACTTTCTCTTCTCCAGGCTAAATATACCCAGTTGCATAAGCCACCTCATAGCGTTTGGTGCTTTCCAGACCTTTCAGTATTTTGGTCACCCTCCTCTGGACACACTCCAGCTTGCCCACATCCTTTTTGAATTGTGATGAATGGAACTGGACGAAGTATTCTAGGCGAGGTCTGACAACAGCAGATAGAATGGTACTATTACTTTCCTTGATGTAGACACTATACTCCTAATGGGATGGGAGTTTGTTTCTGAGCTCAGTTGATAGTGACTGTTACGGTTAAAGTGCTCAATAGACTGGGAGCAAAGTACCTGAAGAAGCACCTGTTCCCATACCAACTTGCTTGTACATTAAGCTTTTTTGCTGAGTTGCTTCTCAAGATGCTCTTTTTTTGGAAGTACATTATTCAGTCATAGGAGAGAGGGGTTTGTTTTAAAGGAAACACTGAGTCATGTGTTTTATCAATGTATAGAACAACTGTCAGTAAACCCAATTAAAGTTGTACTTATAAAATCTTATTTGTCTGTTAAAGGTGACGACCCTTGTAAACACAAGTAACAAAGGGCCATCTGGTAAAAAGAAAGGTCGATCCAAGAAAGCTCATGTGCTGGCTGCTTCAGTAGAACAAGCTACTCAGAATTTTCTGGAAAAAGGAGAACAGATTGCCAAGGAGAGCCAGGATCTCAAAGATGAGCTGGTAGCAGCTGTGGAGGATGTGCGCAAACAAGGTCTGTATTAATGTGAAAAGTCATAAAACAATGTGACAAGTTGATTAACACAATTTATAATGAATGCTAGCTATATAATATATTTATTGTGCAAATATCTTAGAGTTTTCATACAAGTGTGCAGCAATAGAATTGCTTTGGACTGGCACCACCTCTTTATACTTGGATTTTCATAACAGAGTTAACAAGTGTATATAGCCTGAGATGCTTTTGTAAATGAACCACTTGAGATCATTATTGCAGACAATTGTTTCGTGTGACTCCTCTTCAGAAATGCTGCTTTTTCAAGGAGAAGATGGCAAAAAACTCTCACTGATTATGCAAAGTACATTTTCCCTTTAAATCAGCCATCTTACTTGTCTGCTCTGAAGACTGTGAAACAATGTTTTGCATGGAGTGATTAAGACTTGTTACTGATAGATTTAATTATAGACCAAGTAACATATTAAAGACTACCGGTATCAATTAATTTGATAGCCATTTCTAAAATTAAATGGGTATTTTGCTGCATAGGATCTAGTTTTAAGGGAGGAAAAACCTTTGTTTTTTTTTCTTACTTTTTGTCTAGACTGTTATGATAGATGTTATATGAATGTTTAGTTAGCTATATGTGTATAAAAATATTCAGTGTACAGTAGAACACGCCAGGCCTCAGTTCTGGGACAATCTGCTCATATTAAAAATGTCATCCCAACATACTAGAATGTGGTAGGTGTTTGACATATCTATTTAATATCATTCATAATTATAACTGAAATAAAAGTGTGTATGTGTCTGTAGGAGTATTCCCATGGAGGTTGTGTGACTTCTGGTTTTTATAAGATTTGCTTTGAGATACTGTGTAGGCACCAGATACTGTCTTATCTTTGAAGCTAAGCAGGAACTGACCTAGTTAGTACTTGGATGGTAGACTGCCAACAAATACAAGAGTGCTGTAGGCTATATTTCAGAGGAAGGGACTGGCAAAACCTTCTCTAAGTATTCCTTGCCTAAGGAACCCATATGAAAATTCATGGGATC
This sequence comes from Phrynosoma platyrhinos, assembly GCA_020142125.1. Taxonomy (NCBI): domain Eukaryota; kingdom Metazoa; phylum Chordata; class Lepidosauria; order Squamata; family Phrynosomatidae; genus Phrynosoma; species Phrynosoma platyrhinos. The sequence goes on from CM034708.1 coordinate 6,903,206, forward strand.
ACTATAGGTCAACAGGTGACTTGGAGGCATACACACACAAACATATACACAGCATAGTAAAATTTGCAACATAAGAGTGAATTTTTTAGCACCTCAATAAGATGGGTACAGCAGGTTGCTGGTGACTTTCCATAAGAAACATCTCAAATATACTGACTGATTATAGGTATCTTCTCTCATGGCAGCATCATTATGCACTTGTCAGTTCACACTGTTGTGAATCCTATTACAGAAAGATACCATCTGCCAGGAGGGATGGCAGACATATTGTTGTGATTTAGGACAGCCTCCCTTCCCCACTCTTTTCCCTTTCTCTCTTGTAACTCTCACTGCAGAATGATGTAAGATCATCATGATGTAAGACTGGATATTACAGGAGAGAAAGGAAGAGCAAGACATAGGCTTCTGTAACCTATTAAGAAGAGAGTTCAGGCCACACTATTACTACCACAATTACTAGCACCACAAACACCAATCTCAGTGGAAAATAGTTTGGCGTGTTCAAGTGTTTCACATGCACTGACTACTTTTGAGTCCTTAAGTAAGGATTCTGATAATAGAACATGATTTTTCAAAAGATCAAGATGCATTATAATAAATTATTAGACAGATAGATTATTGTCTATTTCAGATAAATTGCTGGAAATCATTAAAGAGAACAACTGAGCATACGAAACATTACTTCAGTAAAAATCAACATGGTTTATGATGAAATGGGAGATTCTGCCTCACCAAACTTAACGTTCTTTGAGAATATCAACAGGCATGACATTTGACAGGCATATTTACTAAAACTTGAATTTTTTTTGGCAGTTCCTCACCAAAGGATTCTGAGTAAACTTATAATTTCTAGGGGAAGGGGGAAAGCCAGGTCTTCTTACAGTTCTTATGAAAAGAAATTAAGAGATGCCTAAGGAATGTGCATTGTAGCTTCACGGAATATTTTCTATTGAGCTGAGAATGAAGAAAGGCATGCATAGAAGATGGAAGAAAGGACATATACCCAATGGTTATTACACCAGGTTAGTGTAGACCTGTAATAGTATTCACAGGAAGATTAAAGCCCAGAATGATTTAAACTTTGGGAAGGATGATGTGCTTTCTTGGAAGAAGGATACTGTTGATAGGCGAATGATGTATATTGGGGGGAACTATGCAATTCCTAGTTTGCCTCAGTCTTTTTCCACAGTGCAAATTATTCTGCACCAAGGAGAGGTAGAGCAAACCATATGAAAACTGATTGATTGCAAAGAACCCCTCTTAAACAGTGTGGATCAATTTAAGCTATTGCAAGTGATGTACTTTGAGATTAAATACCTGCATATAGACTGATGGATTCAGGGCAGTGACTAAGGTATAATGGCAGGTATATTGAAGCCATGATGTATTATTGTTGTTGTTGTGTGCCTTTATGTAGTTTCCAACTTATGGTGATCCCAGGGTGAACCTATCATGGGGTATTCTTGGCAAGATTTGTTCAGAAGAAGTTACCATTATCTTCTTCTGAGGCTGAGAGAATATGATTTGCCCAAGATCACCCAGTGGGTTTCATGGCTGAGCAAGGATTTAAAGTAAACCCTGGTCTCAAGAGTCATAGTCTAGTGGTGAGACCACTACAGTATAGTGCATTGAAAACACATACTCCATATACAGTAAAAACAACTAAAATCCATACTGGATATAAACAAGAAAGGTTCATATAATAAAACATTCATTACTGTGATGCCTTTGTGGTGTGATCATATTTTCAAGTAACGTGTACATTTGGGTCTGGTGTGCTGATTCCTGGCTTACTTTCTTTTGGTCTGGTTAATCTGAATTATGAGCAAACTCTGGATAACAGTGTAGAGACCTTATTAAATGTAGCCCTATAATAATTGGAGCTAGTGCTCTTATATTCATAACCATTCATCATATTTTATTGAGGGAAATATTCATAACCTGTTCTAAGTATTTACTTTCAGTTCTAATTGTTATTCAGGTTTGCCAGTGCTTGTTCTATGAATTATTGTGTGCTAAATGTCACTTTATGCAAATACCCAATTGTTAGTCCTCTCAGGCCCTCTAAAAATCCATTAATTATCTTTCTGCTCTCAGAAAATGGAGATTGTGAACAGCATTTAATTCCCTGTTCTAGGATGATATGAAGCACTTGTGATGAATGAGCAGTCATTGCAGAAAATCTTAGAGGTGAGGGGATGGAGATATGTTGGGTTTATCTTTCTCAAGATCATAAAAATTGCAACAGGTTGGTTTCAAAAGTTTTTCTTCTGAAATGAAGCCCATGTTATCAGTTTCTCATCTACTATTTTAAATTAAAACAATCTACCTGTTTCAGTGTAATTTGTGTGTGATAAATGAATTTCCCTTTGAACCTTCCACGTAGTGATTTTGTTCCTTGCGCTTTTCACTCTTGCTGTTGTCTCTGTAGAAGGCTTTTGGCCTTCCTATTTCTTTCATTGATCATGAACAATTGCCATAGTAAGACGAATCACTAGCAACTTTCTAAGTGATGATTTGAAAATGCCCACAAGTTTCAAGTTGCAGACTTGACTATTACAAATGAGATTTATTTAGTACTTCATAGATTTTCAGTTCTTAAATATTTACCACATACATTAGTCATTAATTGTTTTTGATTGTTTTATATCTTCAGTGCTTATGTAACAAACAATGTTTAAATTTCTGACAATAGACTCAGAGGATCTTCTACCAATTACTCAGTGGTATTACTTTAAGTGTTTATCATGTCAGAAATTCTTGACCTTTAGATAAGGGAAGACAAAAAGTATTTACATATCCTAGATCAGCGGTAGGCAACCTAAGGCCTGGGGGCCGGATGCGTCCCCCCAAGGCCTTTTGACCGGCCCTAGGCCGGTCCTGCTGCCGCCGCCGCCGCCACCCGCCATGATGATATTGATTATTGTTGTTATTACTTGTTCTTGGGGTTTTCCTGGCAAAATCTCCATAGTTGTTTTGCCACGGCTTTTCTGGGGCTGAGAGAGTGTGCATGCATATTTTTAATTTTTTTTTAATTTTAAATTTTTATATTTATTTATTTATTTTTGGTGCTTCGGCCTCCCCATTGTCTGAGGGACAGTACCCCAGCCCCCGGCTCAAAAAGGTTGCCTACCCCTGTCCTAGATGTACTGGTAGTGTACCTTTGTTTATATTGTTGTTGATAACTGCCCTCGATTCGACCTCGACTCATGGCAAACTTGTGGATGATACATCTCTAAGATCCTTTGTCTTCAGCTGCTCTGCTCAGGCTCAGTCCCATAGCCTCTCTGATTGAATCTAACCATCTGACATATGGTTTCCCTTTCTTTCTGTTGCCTTCCACCTTTCCTAGCATTATTGCTTTTTTCTAATGAGTCGCGCCTTCTCATGATGTAGCCAAAGTAGGACAGCTTCAATTTGGTCATCTTGGCTTTGAGGGAAGGTTCAGGCTTGATTTGTTCTAGAACTTCTTTGTCTTCTTGGCCATTCACCAGTATCTTCAGCACTCTTCTCCAGTAGCATATCTCAAATGAGTTGATTTTCTATTGGCTTTCTTCACTGTCCTGCTCTCACATTCATACATGGTGATGGGGAATATGATGGCTTGGACAATCCTCCTTTTGGTGTTCAAATTTATCTTTATGCTTTAGGACACACACACACACACACTTCTTGGTCTAACCTACTTCCCAAAATCTGAGTAATTTTGTCATTGTAGTTTGCAAGAGAATTCTTTTGTATTGTAAATTGCAAATTTGCAGGATCGTAGCTCTAATTTCTGGATTTTTTCAGATTGTAGATAGAATCATGTCAATGAAAAGTGTGGAATTCCAGGCTGTCTTGAAATTCCTGTTCTTGAAGAAGAAAACTCCAAAGAAATCCATGAGTGTATGATGCAAATATTGAATGACAAGTACAGTATTATCCTACTCAACTGTGAAGAAGGGGTGTGCCAGCTTCAACATGGAGATTTTGAGACTAAAGATATAGAAAGGTCTGGGAGATCTTCAGCAGTATTAACTCCTGAAATTGTTGAGTGTGTTCATGACCTGATTGGCAGATTGGCAAATCTCCACTAAAACAATTGCTGAGACACTAGATATCTCCTGGGAATGCATTGGATTTATAATTCATGAGCAGTTGGCTCTGTCAAAGCTGTAAGCCAAGTGGATGCTGAAATATTTGAATGTTGATCAGGAACAAAATTGAATGGATACCTCTAAGTTGATTTTGCTGCATTTGACCAATATAGTGATAAGGTTTTAGAATGGCATCACTGTTATATCACTATGATCCATAGACCAAACAACAGCCCTTGCAGTGGTGGCACTTGGGTTCTTCACAGCTTAAGAAATTCAAGATTGAAAGGTCAGAAGGAAAAGTCTTGGCCACAGATTTTTCAGATAAGGAAGATATTTTAATGGTGGGTTTTAAATTTAGAAGGACCAAGCAGTTAATGCAGAATGCTGTTCTAACTTGCTGTGCCAATTAAAGGAGGTATTGCAGAAAAAACAGTGAGGGAAGGTGCAGAAAAGTGTTCTCTTTTTTTCAGGACAATTCACTTGTTCACAGGGCTGACAAGATGATGGATGTTTTGAAATATTTGGGGTTTGAGTTCATAGACCATCCACCCTACTCATCAGATCTTGCTCCATCTAACTATTTTCTGTTTCCAAATCTTAAAAAGAGTTTGAAAGGAAGAACATTTACAAATGATTTAGAGGTGATAGCAGCAGCAGAGCAGTATTTCAGTAACCAGACATCAGAATTTTTTTGGGAAGGGTTAAAGAAACTTTAAAAATGATGTGCCAAGTGTGTCAAACTTTGGGGCAAATATGTGGGATGGTATGTAAGTTCCATGGCTCTAGGTCAGGGGTCGGCAACCTACGGCCCTCTGTGGGTGCGGCGCCATTTTGGAAGGCTCCACCGAGGCTGCGCAGCCACCACGGGGCTTTGGGAAGGCCGCATCGCGGCTGCACTGGGTGAATTCACCTGCCGCGAGTGTGGGGGGGCCTTTCCAAGGCCCAGGGAAGCCCCCCCCACGGCTGCGGTGGGCGAATTCTCCTGCCGTAGGTGCGGGGGTGCCTTTCCAAGGCCCAGGAAAGCCCCCCCTGCGGCCTCCCTTTCACCGTTTCCCCCCCTACCGGCCCCCCTGACAACAAAGGTTGCCGACCCCAGCTCTAGGTCATTCTCTTCTTGGCTAGCTGAGAACTTTTCACAGCTCTAGGTCATTCTCTTCTTGGCTAGCTGAGAACTTTTCACTATCTCCTTATTGATAAAATAGAAAGTGGAATGAACATTGGGATAAACAACATAATATCTGTATATTATGTCAAGGCCAGCAGTTGTTTCCAGACCAGTTTTCATATAGATATTAATGGAACAAACAATGCACAGTCTTCAGCACATGTATTAATTGTTCCGGTTCTTCCTTTATGAATGTAAGATGGCTGAGTCTCAATTTTACAAAATTTAAATTTTACAATGTTTCTGAAGAAATAAATGAATGAAAGCCTCATCTGTAGTGCATAGCTAGTGTGCTTCCTCTTTCACTCCTTTAAAATTGGTGGTAGGCTGGATGAAATTGCTAACTTTGTGGCTACTTCAGCTCTGCCAGAAAACATGCTCCTGGACTCCAATGATTCCCTGTGGAACTGGCTGCCTCCCCTTTACATCAGTCTCAATTTACATCACATGTTGAGGAACACAACTCCTTCTATATTTGGTATTTATATTAAGCAAAGTGCAGCGTAGCTAGTGAAACTTATGTGGGCTCGTGGTAGAAAACAAGATAGATATAGATGCTCTGGTAAGGTTAAAAAGTAAAGCTTATGCTTATTGTTGCAGCAAATCCATCTGGGAGAGAAGATGAGATAGACTAAAGAAGATTACCTATACTGTTGGAATCACTAAAGCTGGATCTCCTGTGGATGTGAGGACCCTGGTGCGAGAGCCTCATGTATGGTCCCTTTCAAACAGGGTTGTAAAATGACTACTATCTCACTCTGCAAGATAAGAAATTGACCTCTGTAGGCAGGCAGGAAGCAGAAAAGTCTATATTGAGAAGTAGAGAGGCGAACTTCCTTTTGATAGATCTGGCAAAATTACAAAGGTCAAGATATACCCTTCTCCAAATCAATATGGAGGGGGAAATGGATAAATTGGTATATCCAAAATGGGGATAATTCATCCAAACTATTATAATAGTTGGTTAAGATGAACATTATGATAACAAGGAAGATAACATGGAATTATAACAAAGATACACCTAAGATTGTAGAGGGGAAAGTTATGAGTGATTTCTGTATGAGTATGGGTGTTAGAAATTAGGGAAGTTCTAATGGGATTGAGTGGGCAATGGATGAGGAATTTTATATTGCTGTATTGTATGTTATATTATTTTATTGTATGTTGTATATTGTATGTTGAAGTTTTGTTTAAAATATCAATAAAGATATCAAAAAAAGAAGAGTGAAACAGAAGTGAAAACCAAAAGGGAGGCATGCATTTTAGAGTACTCTCTGTCCCTAATTACTAAATACAAGTGTTGATATCTCTTTCCTTCCAGCACCTTTGACATAAATTGATACTCTCTTGTACACATTTCTGTCTCTGTCCCATATGGTTACAAGAAGGAAAGAGAAACTAGTTTGTCCACTGTATTAGTTTCTCCGTTGTTCTTCCATTTGTACTTTTGGATCACCATAGATTGTTTTATTGGTGACGTTGACTTATTGATTGTATGTTGAGTTTTCCCTCCAAATATTGTTGCCTAAATGAAAGTATTCTAGCCAACCTAGCTCTCTCATGGCACACTATTTTCATGTATACTCTTTAAGGCAGAGGTAGGCAACCTTTCCCCTTTAAGGGCCGAGGGACTTTAGCTCCCAGAATCCCAGGAGCTATTGGCCAACGTGGGACTATTGGCCAACATGGCTGAGGCTTCTGGGAGCTGAAGTCCCTCGGCCCTTAAAGGAGAAAGGTTGCCTACCCCTGCTTTAAGGAAATACCATAGATTGTTTCCTTCATGTTTCCCCCCCTCAGAGGGAAAGCATGTTGAACATCAACTGTTTTATTATTCCTTATCTTCCTCCTCATTTTCAGATTTTTGTCTTTTTTCTGTAAAGCTTTCAGACACAGCACAAATTGGACCCACCTCACCCCCTGAGGTGATACCATTTTTATGTCTGTTGTTTTAGGAAGCAGTCAAACTTCCAGACTACCAAGTAGACTTTTTTCAGTATATGCAGATGAGTCTGAGCTGGAAGGTGGTTTTTGTTTGTTTTTGTAAAGGTGATATTCTACTTTGTGTTATTCCACACTGTATTTTATATTTTCTATATGTCCTCAGACTTCGAGAAACAGCTTAAGCTATATTATATTCTTTTGCACTTCACTTTCAATTCTTTTCTCTAAAGTATGGCTTAAACCTTATTGCCATGGGCCATTGATATCTGCTGAGGTTTGGTTCCAGGAATCCTGTGGATACCATAATCAGTGAATGCTCAAGTCGCATTATATATAATGGCGGAGTAAAATGGTATCACTTATATAAAGTGGCAAAATCAAACTTTGCTGGTTGGATATTTTTTTAATGAACTTTTTTGCACCATGGTTGTTTGAATCTGTGGATGTAGAATCCATGGATATGGAGGGCTGACTGTATTGCTTATATCTAAGCTTAAAAAGGTAAAGGTTTTCCCTTGACAAGATTCTCTAGTCGTGTCCGATTGTAGGAGGCGTTACTTATCTCTGTTACTAAGCTGAAGAACCCACATTGTCAAAGACAACTCTGTGATCATGTGGCCAACATGATTGCACAGAACGTTGTTTACCTTCCCACCAAAGTGGTACCTATTTATCTACTTGCAATTTTACATTCTTTCGAACTGCTAGGTTGGCAGAAGGGGACTAGTGATGGGAGCTCACACAGCACTTGGGCCTCAAACTGCCAACCTTCAGACCTTGACAAAATTGGTGTCTTAATCACTAAGCCACTACATCCCTCCTATATCTAAACATAAGATAATATTTTGTATATAATGTCCCAGACATTTTGGATATAGTAACCTATTTGAAAACAAGTTGTGTGTGTGTGTGTGTGTGTGTTCATGTGTGCATGTGAAGGAGAGAGGGGAAAAAGAGACAGCTTCTGTTGTTTTGAACCCAGCATGCATCAGTGACTTGCATATGGACACAATGACTACATAGCCAGCACTGCTACTCAGATGAGGCACTGGAACCAGGTCTTATCGCTGAACCAGAGTCCAACAGCAAGAGAAACACTAGGCCTAAGACTGCTAAGTCTTGAACCCTCATAAACTGGACCCCACAAGCCACCAAGGAGGCCTTCCAAGAGTTTTCCTAATCTCACTAAGTCAACCTATATTATTATTAATATATTTTTATTATTATTATGTATGGCACCTTTCTCTCAGAAGGAACCCAAGGTGGTTCACAGATTAAAAACATTTAAAAAATTACAATAAAATTTAAATCAATTAAAATAATCAAAGAACAGCATAAAATCACATTAAAAGATACAAAGGTTAAAAACATATTTAAAACACACCTACTCCTTAACAACCATCCTGAAATGATTACTGTATATACTCGTGTGTAAGTCTAGAAATTTTAGTCAAAAAATTGACCCCAAAAACCTGAGTCGACTTATCCACGGGTCAATGTAATTAGTGTACCTTAACTCTTATAAAAAAGAGTGAATGGCAAGAGCTCAATCTATTCTGAAGCACTGAGTCCCTTCTATTCTCTCATCCATCCAGCCTTTAGGATGAGCACAGTCATGCCTGCTGGAATTTTATAAGTTCTTTGACATTGTTTTCCCTTGCCCCATCCCTTACATCTTTGTTACATGCCCTTAAGTTTTACCCTCTACCTATCCATGGGTCATATCAAAATTCATAATTTTGGCGTCAAAACTTGCCCTTGAGTTATACATGAGGTTGACTTATAGTCGAGTATATACGGTATGTATCAAATGCCTGCTTAAATAAAATGTCTTGGCTTGCTGATGACAAGTAAGCAGGGAGGAGGCCAGTCTTATCCTCCAATGGAAAGGCATTCCAGAGGATGGGATCAGCCACCGAGATCCACTTGTGTCCTGACCAAGCGAGCCTGTGATGATGGTGGGGCCAAGAGAAAGCCTTCCTTCAATGATCTTAGTGTTTTGGTAGGTGTTCTGGCAACTTGTCAGAGCAGGCAGTGTGCCCATTGTGTTTGGTCCAGCACAGGTGACTGGGTGATAGGCTCTTTACCCAGAGGTCTGCTCCTTTAAAACACCCTGCTCTACATCAAGGGATAGGAACTTGAATTTCTGCCAGACTATCTTTTGCTCTTTGGAGTTTGTCCAGGTCCCTGAAAAATTTTATTTTACTTTAGGAGTCTTGCTGTTTGTTTCCTGGTGGTCCTCTCCATCAGATTTTCCTAGAATGTCTGCAAGATCTGTGGCCTTCTAACTTGTGTGGCCAACCCTGGACTCTTAGTAGGGGTTAAGGGGCAGCTTGATTTATTCTACAGTTGGGCTCAAAAGTCTAGGAAAAAGGCACACAGTAACTCTTTTTAAAAAAAAAAAACTAATGATGATGGCTGTTAGTATGGGGGGCATTCAAAAAAGTACAAGAAGAAAAGTGCAAAGATGTTCCATCTTCCTTTGAGCCTTTTAAGGAGTGATGGCATATGTTAAAATAATAATTTGACCGTACACTGTTCTGTTATCTGTTTTCCTCCTGATTCTGATAGTGTTCTGTTCTTTAAACATTAATGCATTATGCATCACTCGATAAGAGAAGGTTATCTATATTGCATTAACATAAGCTGCCACAAAATTATGAGTTTTATCATCAGCAAAATGTCAAGTATTAAAATTTTACCAGAAATCAAGAATAGGTCAGTGCTTGTTATAGGCCATTACACTTTGCTGTATTTTACTTTTAATCTTAACACCACATATTGTTGTATGGATAAGCAGAAGAATGTGTGTGTGTTTTCATTTAAGCTGTCATTAGGATAATTCTATGTATTCCAAGACTGTATGTTAGCAGTTTTTTTTAAGCAAATTATTATTTCTCTTTCTTTCGTCTGCAATAACAGGTCTGCTTTATTTTCCTTCTCTGTATAAAAAATTACAAGAAATTCTGCAATTTCTCAGGCTAAAAACCAAGCGCACCCTATATTGGCCTCTAAGATTTTATTTTAATAGCTCTTTGAGGATTGTCCACTCATAAGGAAAGGACGTTTTAATTCTTTTTAAATTGTAATTCTTATTTCTTGCTGATTTCTTTCTTTTCAACTGATATGATTTTTAAATTCTTTGAATTATATGATAGTTTAATTATATTTAACTTATATGTTTCTACTGATATAAGGTTTTATCTAAAAATATTTTAGTTTTCTTTTAGAAACTGCCTGTGAGTTCTAGTGTTGAGAAGAAGATGGGCTATACATACATACACACATACATAGATGATGATAATGATGGAACAGAGAGATAAAGGGGCTCAACAGACGGTCCTTAAGGGGCAGCATCCTGTTGCCCCTTTTCTTGCTGGATCAGGGATGCGACAACTACACGTCACGGCCCCAATCCAGTACTTTGCCACTCTAAAGAGAGCTGGCAAATGCCGCTCCTTTTTAGAGCAGCAAAAAGCCACCCTTGCTGCTGTGGCAGCGGCTTTTCAGTGCTCTTTTGTGCAGTGTGTATGAACATTGCACCAAGGGAGTGTCCTGACACCGCCTGCTGTCTGTTTGGGTGGGTGGCATGAGGATGATGTAAAGGCGGAGTCGGGATGGCTGGCGTGCGGTCTCCACCCCCCACCCCCAGGCCGGCCCTTGTGGCTGGTCTGTACAGCCTTAAAATCTCCAAAATAAAAAGGAGTGTTAATTCTATTAGTGCCTTCACCTTCTTTCAAGCCATTGAAGGACTGCTTTTCCTAACTTTGTAAAATCTTGTGGGCACAAGAGATGGAGATTTGAGGGCTGAAGAAATATTTCACTGGGCAGGGATTTTATTTCTGGGAGCAATCATATAGTCAAGGTCGAAGATGAGGATATATAATTATATATATTGTAATATAATATTTAAAGCATTATACAGAGTGTGAATTGCCCAAGGGTCACCCAGTTGGTTTTCTTGGCTGGGTGGGGTTTCAAATTCTGTTCTCCAGAATAATACTCCATTGTTCTGGAGACCAGAGTTTGAATCCCTACCTGGCCAAAAAAACCCAATCGTGTGACTTTGGGCAATTCGCACTCAGCCTTAGTAAACCCTGTGGTTCTAACACAGTTGCTCACCCTAGGGTCACCATATGTAAAAAATGACTTGAAGGCATATAACAGCAACAACAGAGACAAACAAATAAGAATTTAGGTGTTCTTTGCACATTAACAGTATCCATGGATCTGCTTGACAGGGTCTGTGCAGTGTGCAAATCAGTTTGTTCCTAAATTTTTGAAACAGTTCCACCAGAGAAGAGTTTTTGGAAGAGCTTAGTCTTTTATACTACCAGATCTGCTCCTCACCCATAGATGCCTCCTCCTCAGGAGGACTGACAAATAGTTTTGCTTGCTTTCCTTCTATACTTTTAACAGCAGAATGTTACAAAAGAGAAATGAAGTTTTTATAGTCATGGAGACAAACCAATGGGAAAAGCATCATTGACTAAATTTTTTCAGTCAAATTGGCTCAGGATTAGGGCTGGGGGAAGGGAGAGTTTTCTTAGACACATGAATAGGGACAACTCTTTTTCAGATAGATAGCTCCATTCAACTCCTTTTATGTCTTGATCATGACAAGCACAGTAAGCACTGAAGGACTTGCTTTCTGTCTCCTTTCCCTGTTTTAGCTGAACTAAGTTTTCTCCTTCCATATTCTTTTACTTCACAAGTGTAAGTTTCTTTTGCAGCAAAAGAAAAGTTTTACTCCTTTACTCACTAGCTTTTACTGCAATCTGCTTCATGCATGATTAAATAATCCACTATTTTAGCTCAGTAGTGAGCTAATGGCAATTCAGCATTTCAGAGGAGAAAAAATTTAATTTGAACAATCTCAGATCTTATGCAGAGCATTCTTAATGAAGTTCTAATTATCATGCAATATCAGGGCTGGAGACTTTAAAGAAATCAGGTGGTTTGTGTAGTTTTCATGTTCAAAATTTGGTTTTCACCAGGGTGGGAACTATGCAACCCTGCAGATGTCATTGAACTGCAATTCTAGCAGCCCTGTCTAGCATGGCAAATGGCGAGGAATACTAGTAGTTGCAGTTCAACAATACCTTGAGGATCAGACAAATCTCACCCTGTACTAGACTCTGTCATCCTAGTGGGTTGAGTTGGTAAAGTGCAATTCATTTTGGATACCACAGCCCTTGGTTCAGGTATCCATCCACTTTTGCTTGGATATTGTTAGATATGAAATGGAAGGACCATGTAACATTGATCCTATGCCAATTATACTCATTACCAGTACATTTTCAGGCCTAGTTTAAAGTGCTAGTATAGGTCTTTCAGTACTATATGGTTTGTGTCTACATTGCTTAAAGGACTGCAGTTACCCCTACAAAGTGCCAGAACCCATATAGCAGCTTTGCACACCTTGTTTATCTGCATGTCAGTTGAAGCAAATAGACTGGGGACCACAAGGAATAAGAGCTTACCAATTATGGCCTGCCATGTAGAGACCTCTTTCAGTTAACCTCTCCTAAGCTCCAGTGAATCCCATTGTGGGAGAAAGGCAAGATGTAAATCCTTGAAATAAATAAATAAATAATAAAGTTTATACAACCTTTTAGGCAAGCTCTATAGGCCTTCAGGAATGCTAAACAGTTTTCTTTGACCTATTACTCTGTTAGGAATTAGGACTTGTCTACATGGACCAAAGAAACCATCTCACCTTGGCTTCACAGTGAACAGTTCAGATGACATATGGGATGATTTGGGCTGAATCTGGGCCTTTCCAGTGCCTCAGGGCTTTAATCCGGAGGGCAAAGGGAGGGGAATTTTCTCTGGATTTGAGTGAAAAAGTGTGTGTGGTGTGTACTGCACTCCATAGTAATGTCAGTGTGGGACTGGGAGTGGAAGGAGTTTTGGGTGGCAGGACTGATTGGGTCTGCAATCCTGGTGTGTGTCTTCATGTTTTTCCACTGCAGTTTATGTTCAGTTATGAGATCAGTGGTGAGGGGCTAGATTGGGCTACCCCCTCCCTCTCCCCCCCCATTTTAAACTGTTTTTACTCTTCCTTCCCAGATCAACAGTGTGTTTTCTTTTTTCACTTGAGTGAATGGAGTGCATGCATTTCCTCTCACCTCCACCCTCCTCCCAATCATTCACTCACTGGCTCATGCAGAGCTATGCAATATATGTATGGGGGAGGATTGGTGGGGAGGCAGCAGATGGAATCTCTGTAGAACTCTAATCACTAAGACTTAATAAAAGAGAGAGAGAGAGAGAGAAAGAGAAAGAGAAAGGAAAGAAAAATAGAAGAGTGTTACTGCAAGGTGACATTTTTCTTGGTGCTGAATAGAAGGTTGATAGTTTTGTGGCCTGAAAAATCAGGTCTTGCATTCTTCAGTTCCCCCAGGGAGAGTTAGGATAATTAAAATCCATACATTTAATGGCCTGTGCCTTATGTGAAGTTGCGGTGATGGGATCTAAAATGTTAAATAGCCTTAGGAAAATCCAATCTGCTATATAATCTGTAACTGACATTGATGTTGTGTTTGTGTCTACTCGGTCATTAGTTGCTTTTCACTGCATGATAGTATGTACGCTGCCCACTTGCTTTTCTGCATCCAATATAACACTAAGGAGTCACATGGTACAAAGAGATGGAAGTTATTTTGAGAAAGTTGATGATCCAGCTTAAAATTTAGAAAACCAATTGTTATGTGCCTTCATATCATTTCCGACATGGTGATCCGAAGGTGAGCCTATAGTAGAATTTTCTTGGCAAGTTTTGTTGAGAGGGAGTTTGGCTTTGCCTTCATTTGAGACTGAGAGAGCACGACTTGCCCAAGTTTCACCCAGTAATTCTCCATAGCCAAGCAGTGATTTGAGCCTTGATCTCCAGAATTGTAGTCCAGTGCTGAAACCACTACACCATTGGTACTCAAACTTTTTACACTTTGGACCCCCTGTTTACATCTACATGTGGATGTAGCATCCCCCAAATCAACGTAGTATATGAATAAAAATATTTTCTTTATCTAGTGTACATATTTTCATCTGCACATTCATGTATCTTCATATTCTAATATTCTATAAGGAAATAACTTGGTTCAAATTAGAACAGTTTTATTTAAGTAAACTGAATATTTAATTCAACACATGTGTAAATATTACACATTAAAAAGTTTGAGAAGAGGAAAAGGTGGAGGGATCATGCCTCCCCGCCCCCCCCCCCCCCCCCCCCGGAGCAACTCTTGCAACCCTCTTGGGGTTCCTGACCCACAGTTTGAGAACCACTGCACTACACCATACTGGCTTTCAGAGTGAGAGTGTATTTTATTGTTAAAAGAACACCTAATTATTATTATTATTGGAAAAAGTAGTGTAATATAAATACAGTTGGCTGTCCACATTTGCAGTAGTGTCACGGGGTGGGTGGGGGTGCGGGCCTCACTGGGTGATACCTCAGAAGGGGAGTGACACCTGGTCCATTCCTGGCCTCATGGGAGCTCCTTGGGGCCATGCGGGCGCCGCTCTGGCCCTTGCAGGTGCCCCTGCAGCTCATACGGACATCCCTCTGGCCCATGTGGGTGCTCCTTTGCCCCACCTGCCCCAGAAACCCTGCTGGAAGTCCAGGCAATGGAAGTCCCACCTCGCCACTGCACCTTTGCAGCTTTGATTTTTCCGGATTTGATTATTTACAGTTTTGATTAATACGTTCTGTCTAGAAATTTCTAGGTCCTCCAGTGCACCTCTGTCAGAAGCTGACCATAGAGTTGTGCTGGGGAACCTAGAAGTTTCTAGAGAAGACACTTCTCTAGGCATTTCTAGGTCTTCCAGCCTTATTCTATGATCAGCTTTTGGCATATGTTGGCCATAAAGTCACTGCATTGGAGGACCTGGAGATTCCTAGAGAGGTGTTCTCTTAGGTAAAAAGAATTGTTTTTTTATCTATGGTTTTTCCCCTAACCCCAGCAAGTGTGGAGGGACCAATGTATAATGATTTGACAATGTTTGGAATTGTTATACTCGACAAGCATTGATGGCTGTCTTTCTTATTCCTCTCATGTTTCTATCCTTCTTGGAAGGAAGGAGTATTTTAATTCACCTATATGTTAAAAAAACATCTTATTTGTGGCTTCTTCAAGCGTTTTGGCTACAGATACCTCTGTGTGTAGCAGAATAAGGAGCAGGGGGCGGGGGGGGGCAAAGGTGGTTAACAAGTGAATTAAGATGTGTCTGATGGAACACTGCCACATTTGACTGCAGCTTTCATTAGGATAGATTGGAAAACAAAACATTTGTAGAGAATTTATATCATTTTCATCCACAGCATTAGTGTCTAACATGACGTACACGGTCTCCTAATTGCACTGCTTAGAATGGGTTCATCTGTCATCTGTTTCATCTGTTTGCCAGCATGCACATCTGGTAGAATGTATTATGGAGTTGCCTTGCTTTGAGAATGGAAGATAGGGATGTTCACATCACAGTAGGTGGTTTGCAGTGAGAGAGAAAACAAGAGGGCCCCCTTCCCCATTCCTGCATTTAATCCATAATTTTGAAGGATTTCCTGGACCCTTTGGAGCTTTCTTTCAGCAGCTCTGTTTTTAATTAGTTAGTTGGTTTGCATGAAAGTGCTGTATTGAATGTTGAGTGGTCCAAAGCTGTAGACTCACCAGGCATTCCACTATATATGTTATTATTTATTATTTGTTTAAAGCATCTATGTATAATCTTGTGCCCTATTGGGTGAACCAAGGTGATGCCTCACAGATAAAACACATTTAAAATATTTGGAACATTAGATACTAGATAAAAAATATTTAGAACATCTTGAAAAACACACTTTAAAAACAATTTTAAACTAGGCAAAACAATAGAGGGGCGTCAAGGTCCCAAAGGTCATATGGAAGAGCACCATCTTAGGTGCCCACCGGAAGCTCAGAAGAGATGGTGCCAGCCTATCGCCTGTTGGCAGAGAATTCCTCAATCAAGGTGCTGCTACGGAGAAAGCACTGTCAAGTGTTCATACCAATCTTAGGGCCTAAGCAGACTGCCAGAAATAGTGCACATTAAATTGAGGCACTGCCCTGGCACAGTGCTAGGGAATCATGGGAACTGTAATTTATTGTGGCACCAGTGCTCTCTGACAGAGAAGGCTCAATGTCTCACAAAAAAAATACAATAATGTGATTCCCTAGCCGAATGAAGTGGAAAATCCATCAACCTCTTCTTGAAACTTGCCCAGATACAGCCAGATACCTTTTTTTTCAACAAGTGCAAGCAATGGGATGTTGTTCCTGAGGACCTACATGTGGGAGGCTCTTTGCAAAACTACGTATCATGTAGAGCTTATGGGTTCTACTCATGCTGACTGTTTCTGTAGTAGCCAACATTCTTTTTCAGTTTTCTTCAGTTAAACTCCTGCACTCCTGTCTGTCCCTAGCTTCCACTCCACCATAAACATCTGAAGAAGTAAGCTAAAGTCTACGAAAGCTAATGCTACAAACTTCTTCTTCTTTCCATCAATTAGTCTCAAAAGTACTACAAAACCTCTCTATATATTAATGACATAGTTATGACATCCAGCCCCCAAACTCTGGATGATTCCTCCTCCACCCCCACCTCCCATGGCTTTATGTACACATTAAGAAGCATAGGGGGCAGTATCAAGCTCTGCAGAACCCCATAGGCTAATGTCTAAAGAGCTGAGCAATAGTACCACCTTTTCTGAATTTTCAGACAAAAAGCAAAAGCAGTTCCTCCAAGTCTCATACCAGCCAGAAGGACCAGAAGGATACCATGACTGATGACACTGAATGCTGCTGAGAGATCCAGAAGGACCAACAGGGTCACGTACTCTTCTTTCTGCCTCAGTACATGCCATCATCAAGGCAAATAAGACTGTTTCTGTTCTATAACCAGACCTGAACCCAGATTGGAATGGGACCCAGTAATCTGTTTCATCCAAGAAATCCTAAATTTGTGCTGATAGGGAGATTAGAAACTGACCAATAATTATGTACGGAGGTGTAGTCCATGAAAGGTTTCTTCCACAGTTGTCTTACAATAGCTTTTTTTTTAAGGGTTGGAACATAGGACTTTATCACACAGGGCGCAAGCCCTGTAAATAAATGGCCATTAAATCTGAGAATATCCCACAAAAATGGGAGTGTTTTCAGATGATGTCATCATTATCCCAGCATTATCCCGTGAATAAAGTAGCAAAATCGTGCTGCTTTTCATTTATGGGATTTTCCTGTGAATGAAAAGTGGTGCAATATTGCCGCTTTATTCATGGGATAATGCTGGGATAATGATGACGTAGAGGCATATCGTTTGAAAACACTCCTGTTATTGCGGGATATTCATGGGATTTAATGGCCATTTATTCATGGGATGTGGCCGCTTGCCTCCCATATGATAGTCCATAGCTCTGTTTGAAAGAAGCAACTATAACCTGTACCTCCCAACTGGCCAGCCTTTCTCTGGCAACTCTAATGAGCCAGGAAGATGGTGGATCTAACAGACAAGTGGTGGGCTTCACTTCTCAAAGCAACTTTTCCACATCCTCATGTTGAACAAAGTGAAACTCATCCACATCAAAACTGGACAAGTACATGCTTTGTTTACTTCCCCAGACTTTATCTTGCACTCCAAGGCGGTTGCCATAATGCAGAATTAATGCAGTTTGACAGTGCTTTAACTGCCATGGCTCCATCCTGTGCAATATTGGCTTTTGTAGTTTGTTGTGGCATCAAAGCTCTCTGACAGAAAAGGCTAAATATCTTAGAAAACTACAAATCCCAGAATTATATAACACTAAGCCATGACAATTAAAGCAGTGTCAAACTGTATTCTGTAGTTTAGATGCAATTCAGAAGAGAATATAGAAGTGCAATCTGAGTTGTCTCCCAGTTTCAGGTATGAGGCAAGAGGGTATAGTCACCTGTTCTCACTTCTCTTTCCTGATAAAGTGTATTGCTAGCAGGAGACTTTTCACCAACTTGTGAAGTTTCACCAACTGCTTTTTCCTGTCGTGAAAGCTTAAGGTTCAGAGTTGTCTTAAGATGTCATCTGCGCTTTATTACTTCTGCGCTTGTTTTACTCAGGGCAATATGTGAGGGATGTCTTGTATCATTTTTATGGAGACTTCTGACCTATTCATGCAATCGATTTTATGCAGGTTTTCATGTGATTGATGAATATTATGATGCCTACCTTTGTGTCTCCACACTGGATGTACTGTTAGAACAGATGGATAAATAACTTTGAGTAATATGGATTGGTCTATTTCATTTGTCTATAGGTTTTATGTACTCTGGGGGGATATGGCAAGGCTGTTGGGAAGTTGATTCATTCACCATGAGTAGACTCTTGTGCAGTATAGAGCACATCAAATCATAGAATCATAGAGTTGGAAGAGACCACAAGGGCCATCCAGTCCAACCCCATTCTGCCATGCAGGAACTCAAAATCAAAGCATACCTGATAGATGGCCATCCAGCCTCTGTTTAAAGACCTCCAAAGAATGGTGGAGGAGGAAGCTTTTTCAAGCTGAGATCAGATTTCTACATGCTTTGCTTTACGTGTCTAAATTATTTATATTTATGAACAGTTTGCTCAGCATCCATGGGGGTTTCGTTCCAGACCCCTCCCTTAGTGGATAGCTATTTTTTTAGGACCTCAAGTCCCCTTGTTCCCAATGGTAGTGCAACATGTGCATGACTGCATTGGCACTGCCACATGCATGTACTGCCGTTGGGGAGACCAGGACGGGGCCATCCATGGATGCTCCAATCTGCAGATAGAAAGCCCATGGAAGAGGAAAGCCGACTGTATTTATTTTATTTTATTTTATTTTATTTTATTTTATTTCTATGCCACTTTTCTCCCAGAAGGGGGACACAAAATGCCTCACAGATAAAGTTGGTTAAAAGATTCTACAAAAAATAAAAATAAAAATAAAAATAAAATTAAAACAATTATAGTCAACTAGTAAAAAAGATATTAAATGTTTAAGTCTAAAAAAATGCTTCTAAAGCACATACCCACCCCACATATGGATTCTATATTAAAAGCCTGCTTGAATAAAAATGCCTTTGCCTGCCAGCAAAAGGAAAGCAGGAAGAGGGCCACCCTAGCCTCCGTGGAAGGGTGTTCCAGAGGGTAGGAGCAGCCACTGAGAAGATCTCCACCAAGCGAGCTGGGGTGGTGGTGGGACTGAGAGCAAGATCTTGCTACCGAGAGTAGATCTTACATTTCTGGCAGGTTTCTGGGGAGATATGCTTCTTTCATGTTCTTAATTTTCCTTTAATATCCAATGCCAGACTTTTTCATGTTTTTCATGCCCCCTCCAGTGTATTCTGTTTTGTTTCTGCATGCCATTTTGTTCTTTTAAAAATAATTTTTAAAAAATTCCTTTGAAAAACTATATACATTATATACATAATGGTTGACTGGTCGAACCCAAAGGGTGCTCAACAATGGCTCCTTTT
>CM034708.1:6930999-6965508 GCA_020142125.1 Phrynosoma platyrhinos
ATCTTCCTGATTGCTCCTGCTTAGTCACTTTGACTCTCACATACATATAATTATTTCTATTACTGTATGTCCCATGTTGCTTTTTCCTTGACATTATTTCCCCCCTATCCACATAAACTCAAATCCATTTTAAAAATAATAATTTTAAAACAGAATATGATGAATAAACTAAGCACCCTGCCTAGAGCACACTCAAATGTCCAGTTTTTTGTCTTGTTCACCAACGTCAGTTAGGGGTAGACAGAATTGTGCGTTCCTCATGCTCAAGCAGAGTACCTGTCCCACACCATCACTCCACCCTTTTGTGTGTCACCCATTTGGTGGCATTACCACCATCCAGGCAGCCTCTTAAATCCCCCTGTCAGGCAGAGGATATTGTGTTTGTGATAGGACACACATTTAGATGTGTAACCTTCAGCACAGTCTCCTCAGCTGTGATATTAGACATAATTGGGAGTTCTGTTTTGATAGGATTCTGTGACTTTCAGGTGTCAGATGTGCTGAGTATTTGTGTTCTTCTATCCCTGCTATAAGCCTACTGCGAATTCATCATTCAGGGAGAAAGCACTAGCTTGCTTTAAAGATCTCAGCAGTTCAGAAACTTAGAAGGCACTGTTTTTCTTCTTTGTCTCCATGACTCACACGAATGACCATTGATCCAATGGATATTCTTTTCCTGTTACTTATTAATGCCCAAGAACCTGCAAAGTGCAGTGTTTGGAACCTTCTAAAGCTGTTATTTAAGAGTTTTGGCAGTATCCTGTGCGCCTAACCTGCACGCCTCCTGCCTAAATCCTCAGTTCCTTTTTGTCCACATCATCAACATCTTCATCATCAAAGGAATTGTTTTTGAACTTATCAGTTAGTACATAGTATACAGCATTTTTGAATTACTTCTTTCTTGACTTTCTCTTTGGATTATTTTTTACTTTCTTGGATTATATCTTTAGTTTCATTACTGGACTTTGATTTGGCTTGGTTGACTTAAAAAGTGCACCTCTTTCAGGACTAAGATTCTCCAGAAGGATGGCCACTCACACTTTCTGTTATGCCTGGGTCCAGGTCATAATATGGGGGCCTGCTCCCATTGTAAGACATTCACCCCCACAGGGACACCAAAACTGCAAGTTAAGGCTTAAACCTCTTTTCTGACTAGACTTCTCCATATGGCCTCCATTATGGGAATGCTAGACTTTTCCTTGGTACCACCATGTCAATCCTCTTTGGTCCTGGCTGCCTCTGGTTCTTCTCTTTGGTCCCTCCAGGAGTCTGCTTCTTGCTCTGGATTCAGTGAAGTTTCTTTTGATCGCCCCTCCTCCCCCTTTGGAGCATGCAGCTTGGCCCATAGGATCTTTACCACTAGGTAGATCGGTTGACATGGAGGCTTTCACATCAATATCAAAGAATTAAGTGGGGAAGAGGCACTATAAGAAGAGCACAAAGCATAGTGACGGGACTCAGGCTGCATCCACATTCCAGAAATAATCTGGTTCGACACCACTTTAATGACCATGACTCAGTGGGAGTTGTAGTTTGTTCTGGCACCAGAGCAAAGCCAGATCACTGATTGAGGGCCTGCCTTTGGATGAGGGTGGCCTCTTTAACTTGGAGACATATGGGAAAGCTAGAACATACAAATATAAAGCTCATAAATTTGGCTTTCAACAGGATGCAAAGCTGTTGTCTCACTCCTGTCACAACTGGCAAAGACAGTCTTTTGAATCCAAGAGGTCCTTCATTATGATGTCAGATAATCCAGAATGGCAGCTCTCCCTGCCGTGTTTTCTCAGAATGCCTGAGAAGAGCCTATTGCTTTTGTGCCCTCCCTTTCAGACTTTGCACTGCTCCTTCAATCTTTATGAAATGCATTGTGATAAGGGTCCACTTGTGTAAGTCATTGCAGGATGGGGCTTTTGGCTGCTGGAGTCCTGCTGCCAAAGTCTTTGTAGGACTAGGCTTGAGCTGCTAGAGTCCTGAAGGATCAGAACTATGCTAACAGGCACAACTGGCTCTACTCATGCAGGGCAGCTGGAGGTACAGCCATGTAAGGGCTACATTGGCCTCTCAACCCTTGCCATAGCAACACAGTCTTCTGCCTATAGCTACTCTGGTTGCATTTTGTCTTGTCTTGCTGTATTTAAACCTTGGTCTGTCTCAGAGGTAGGCAACCTTTCCCCTTTAAGGGCTGAGGGACTTCACCTCCCAGAAGCCTTAGCCATGTTGGCCAATTGTCCCATGTTGGCCAATAGCTCCTGGGATTCTGGGAGCTGAAGTCCCTCAGCCCTTAAAGGGGAAAGGTTGCCTACCCCTGGTCTATCTCCTACCTCTGACCCATTGGCTCTTGGACCTCTGCCTAGCTATGTTTAGACCTGGTCTGCTCCCTGTCTCTAGCACATTGGACTTTTGCCTTGCTGTGCTTAGATCTTGGTCAGTTTCCTGACATTATCTCTTGCCCCAGGTCTGTTAGGCTTTCTAAGTTCACTGTCCTCAGTCCTGGTCCTCGCAGCTCACCTTAGAATCCAGACTGCCCATGCATCAGATCTTGATAATTGTGGTAGTTGCAACATGGCTCAAAGGCAAAGAGTCATTGCCTTTTTTGACACCAACAATTAGCTCCTTGTTGTCTGCTCTCAGGCCTGATTTATTGACATCTATCTAATGTTTCACGTTCTGGACTTGTTGGGCCTTATGAACCTCAGGAAGTCTCACCTGGAATCAGTTCAACAAGTGAGATGTGTAGGAGCACTACTGGACTCTCGTTCCTCTGGCTTTCCTACCTGATGATGGGTACCCAGTGGTTGTCGGAGCCATGCTGAGGGGATGATGCGACCACAAGGTGTGCACAAGGGATGTCCAATACTCTTCAGATTCATGGCCTTTCCAATGTTAGTAACACCATTAGCAAAACTCAGGATGATGCCTCTGCAGGCTTAGTTCCTGACCTGAGTTGACCTTTGCACTGACTCTCCTCATCTACATCTCACCATCCTGGGGAGTGTACATCAGTTGTTGTCATGATTGTAACTTATCTGATTGGTTCTGTGTCTGGTATGTCTCTTCTCCTTTCCTTGGTGTTATGTAGACACTAGCCTTTTTATGTGGGCAGGCTATGACCTTCTACAAGTCTTCAAAACTTTTCTTTTCCTACTTCTCTGGGAAGAAGGGACTACAAGTCTGTTTATAACATCTTTTGAAGTGTGTCATTTCCACCATTCATTCACCTGGCTTATAAACTTGCCAAGCAGGACACTCCAACTCGAGTATGCAGCTATTCCACCAGGGCTATGGTTATGTCTTCCACCTTTCTGAGAGGTGTCCTTTTGGAAGATGTTTGCAAAGCATATACCTGGTCACAGCCTTTGACCTTCATCTCCAACTAGAGACAGGATGCAAGCTGCTTTCAGGAGAGCCATGTTGGTTTCTTGTCTTGCATGCCAATGGTTAGTAGTTTGCTAGTCTCCCATTTGTGTGAATCACAGAGATCATGAAGAAGGACAGGTTGCATACCTGTAACTGTAGTTCTTCAAGTGGGTATTTGTAAACTCACACAACCCCACACACCCTCCCCCATCATGTCCTACTTCTCCTTAGATTCTTGGCTGCTGCTTCTGCAACCATGAAATTCTAGGATTATGTGGGCAGTTTGCTGGTAAGGCGTGTAGGGAGTGGGTAGAGCTATTATCAAAATGCTTACACAACAGCCCTAGAAGGTTTTGAATGATGCACTGCACAAACACAGATAACCTGTTTGTGTGAGTTCATAGATGACCACTCAAAGAACTACAGTTGTAGGTGAGTAACCTGCCCTTCCTCATGTCATAAAGGGATAGTTGAGATAGAGACTGACATGGAAAGAATAAACTGATGCAGTTGAGGAGCTTTATTCAGTTCATTACTGTCTCTACCAGGTGGTTATATCTGGTGTGTTATATATACAACAGTAGTGAAGAGAGTACTGAAAAGCAGGAAATGTTAAGGAGGCAAGCATCACGTTCTCTGTAATAGTTGACTGTTTATTTGTTTAAAAAGCTCAATACATTTTGACTGTGACATCTGCTGAAGGGTATGTTTATAATGTAATCCTGTGTGATTTTAAGGGATATAGTTAATTTAGTGTACTCCTGTTTTTTTAACCCATATATATATATATATATATATATATATATATATATATATATATGTATGTATATATATGTATGTATGTATTTATGCTTATTTTTAGCCTCTAAAGAAAGCCTTTTCTCCTTGAGGCCAAAATGTGTTGGGCTTTTACTACCTCTATGTTGGTGAGCATCAGCAGAGATCCATTTATAGAGATTATTAAGAAATAGCAATAGCAAGTACATTTCTATACCTCTTATTAGTGCACTTAAGCATCCCCTAAGCAGTTTACAATGTATAAGCTAATTGCTCCCAACAATTTGGTACTCATTTTAGCGACCTTGGAAGGATGCAAGCCTGAGTTGAGCCTGAGTCCTTTGGCAGGGATTGAACTTGCAACCTTATGGTTTGTGAGTGAGTGGTTGCAGTACAGGCATTTAACCACAGTGCCACCAGGGATCTTACCAAGAAATATATACATTCAAAAGTGTATAGCATGGGATAGATACGTTAAGCTTTCTTCCAAAGCATATACTACATTCAGCGCAAATTCATAAAATAGTATGACAAAGCAATATTCTTCAACCTTTGGTCCTTAAGATGTTTTGGATGTTGAATCCTAGAAGCCATAATTAGCATGGCCAATAATCAGAAATTCTGGGGGTTCAAAACACTTGGAGTGCCAAATGTTGAAAACCACTGAAGCAGAGGGTTAAAACAGGTAATTCCTGTTTTCTACATTCAAAGGGCATTGGGTAGCACATTCCACCAAAAGAACCAGGAGCAGCTTGTCAGTCATCCAACTCTGCCCCCCCCCCCTTTTCTCTCTAGCTTTGGGTTTTTAACCAAGCGTCGATGCTGTAGAAATGCCAAGCTGGGTGCTATTCTGATTCCTATCATTTATGACTTTCCTTCACCTTCTCCTGCCCCAACTCCCAACTTCTTGCAAATGGCTGAGACTGGTGGCCTAGTTTGGGAAGAAACTGGTTTAGAAAGCCCATGATGTGTTTCTTTGCAGGTGTTGTGCTCTCAGAGTGCCCTCTGAAGCAGAAGGAAGCTATTTAATGTTACTCACTTTTGGAATTCAATCTGCTCTAGAAAAGTCTCTTAATTCATTATGTAGAAGTGTGGTTTTGTAGTGGGCTGAGTGAACTTAACAAAGACTTTGACCCTGAAAGTAATTTATTCTTCTCTTGGCACTCATGTCCACAGCAAGCTATTGTCTTAGACATTCCGATGAAATATTTAAATCTAATCCACATAATTCAAGTGCTGTAGCAGAAATGACACATTCTCCCTGCAGCGTAGTTTCCTGTCACAAAGAATGTGAATTTGTAGCATTTCTCAGCAAGCAGAGTTTTCATTTTTACTTCCATGTTTTTTCTTGAAAAGTTTCACAATTCTTATATGAGGTCATTATCTGGAGGCAATTACTTAATCCCACTGACATTTTTATAAATACTCAATAAACTAGGTTAATCTCTCCCCCCCCCCCCCATACTGTTGTCCCATTCCCTTTAGCAGAAGGTACTGCTGGCATCAGCTGAAAAAGAAGGAAAGCTGGCTTGCAAGATCAATTGTCTGCAGCTTTATTTGAATGAGAATTGAAGTCATAGTAGTCTTCTTTATGCTAGGATTGTAGCAATTTCCATGTTCTCATGGTTGCAAAGAAGCAGTAGGAACAAATTACATGATGGTGAGATTTTGGTTCTCATAGGAATGTTTTTCCACCTCAGCTGTCATGACAATCAGTAAGGTTTGTATTTTCACTTGGTTTAACAAGAAAGGAGTGAGCTGATGCTATGATTGGGTAATTATTACCATTGTATCAGAAAGCTTTTAAATTTCCAGTGTATTGAACATTATCTTCAGACTCTGCTTCAGTTATGTGTATTTGGATGTGGATTTTGATATTTAAGGAGCAAGTGTGCTCTAAACAGATAAAAAAAGCCGGGACAGAGAAACTTTGAATCAATGTTGTTATTGTTGCTACTGTTGATTTCCATGAGGTTGATTTTGACTTTTGTAATCCTAAGAATAAGAGATCTCCAGTTGACCATGTTAGCCCAGCCTGCTCTGGTATTGTAAACTCAGGGCCATATCTTCATTGAGTCCATCCACTAGCAATGCAGGCTTTCTCTTTTCCTACTGCCTTTTACTTTGCCAGACATTAGTAATTTTCTAATGTCTTCTTGGGCTATGTTCAAAGTATGATAGGCTCGCTGTAGTCATCTTGTCTTCAAGAGAGAGTTCAGGCTTCAAGAAGTTCTTTCCTCCATGCCTAGCATAGAAATCTGACAGATTGGTAAAGGAGGGCAAGAACATTAAGGCTCATCTGTAAGCCCCCAATAAGAGGAACAGGAGGATGACAAGAATTTTCAGGATAGTAGCTTTTCTGGAAGATATAGAACAGGGTTGCTATTGATGTATGACATTTGTTGTAAGTAGAAGAGAGGTGATGGCTATCAGTTTTAGAAGTCTTTAAAAACAAAATACTAGCAGAGATGTAGGGTGGACATTTTTCCCAGAAAAACTTCCAATGTTATATTTTTCTTTGGGTTCCCCCCCCCCCAACTCTTCCCCTCACTCCAGAGATGTTTATCTGTGGGCTAAAAACAGGATATGAAAGTTCATATGACTCTATTCCAAGCTGGCATAGTCTGAAATTGGAGGGTTATAATAGCCTTGGTTCAAGGTGAAAATTAAATCATACAAATGATCTCTTTGTAGATTCCTGTTACTATGCAAAATAAAAGCACTTCATGGCTCATTATATGTCAGCCTCTTTTAATCTTAAATTGTTGCCTGGCAGGATAATTCATTCTTTTCCCCCTTCACATGGTGCCATTTCATAGACAATTGACTAGTCATTATTTGTCCAGTTATTTCCTAAGACATTTGTTTTCTGTTTCAATTTGTCAGTGTTTTGCCTCCCATGGGTTGTAATTAAACCAGTGCAGGAATAATACTCCATGCATATGAGTAAACCTTTTTGTTTCATTTTTCTTCTGCGCTAGAGAGGGTACTAATCTTAGCAAATACTTTTGAATGGTGTTATGTTAAAGTTAGTCACACTCCCTCATTCTGTCAATAAATAGTGCACGGAATAACTTTCCCAGCCAATTTATTTATATTGGAGAAAACTTAGATTGCCTTTTAACAAAAAATATTGCTGCTTGAATTGATAAAATGACTTATAGTGATTCTACTGGGTGACTAAACCAAAGATATTTCTTTCTAAATTTACTCCCTAAATTTTTAAAATTCTTAACTTCCTCAGTATTAAACCTAATTAATCTACTCCTGCTCCTCCCAAACTGTTACACTTAAAAGTTTTAATGAAAGTCTCCTAGCTCTTTAAGTAATAATCCTGTGTTTCTTTCTGTTACAAAAACTTTATTAATGCCTAAGAAGGACAAAAGCCTAAACCAGGGGTAGGCAACCTTTCCCCTTTAAGGGCCGAGGGACTTCAGCTCCCAGAATCCCAGGAGCTATTGACCAACATGGGACTATTGGCCAACATGGCTGAGGCTTCTGGGAGCTGAAGTCCCTCGGCCCTTAAAGGGGAAAGGTTGCCTACCCCTGGCCTAAACTCTTCAGTGGGAGTGGGTGGGTTTTGAAGGTGTTTACGATCTTCCACAGTGTTTGCATAAAAATAAGTAAGAGACAAAAAAGACCACCCTCTGGAAACATTATGTGTGAAATTTACTCTAAATTGCTTATGTTTGTATAGAAAGATTTTATTCAGAATGGATGGTTATATTTGTTGGTTTTTAAATTTTTAATCTACAGTCAATTGAGGACAACTGCTAAGTATTTTATTGTTTTTTTAATACACTGCATATAGCTGTCTTGTTCTTTGGTCATGTTTTAAATTAAATGATTTAGAACAAAACATTGATCACTATTACTTTCCCATGTACTTTTTCTTCAATGATAATTAGTTGCCTTTCTGCCTATAGATCCAGGTTGTTTCCTTGCTAACAATATTCAGTTAACTAAAAACTTTTTGGTCTAACATACAAGTGAGTGTCTCTTATCTGGAATTCCAAAATCCAGAGTACTCCAAAATCCAAAACTTTTTGGCCTATGACACAAGTAGTGTAGTATGAACTTGTACTATATTTGTGAGGCTAGCGAGAGACGCAGATGGAGAAAGACACGAGGATCTATGAAATAGCAGGAGTCCATGCCTCCTTCTATTTTATAGATCCCCAGTCTCTCTCCACCCTCATTATGTCTCATTATGTATATGCAAATACAGGTATTCCAAAATGCCCCCAAATCAAAATACAGACCACTTCTGACCCCAAGGATTTTGGATAAGAGATACTTAACCTGTACCATATTTATTGCTTTCCACGTTAACAAGTTTCAGAATTTTGGAAATGACGTCTCTTAAGGTGATGCCCTTTACAAATATCTATGTAGATAATATGGGCATGATATGGTAACATATATTATGCTTAGTGCCAATTTCACCATTATAATGGAAAGCCTGCCTAAAAGTGTCAGTGACTGAAGTATGTATTCAACTAATAACCAGTACCATTCACACAAAATAGAGTAGGGATGCTAAATCTATGTTACCTAAATGAATAGTTTGCTAAAAGCCTGGCTTTTAACAATTGTATTTTGGAGATTGAGTGAACAGCAAGAACTCTTAGCACGATATATTAAAGTGAAGGCATTCCAGTTAATTGAAATTGATTATTTTTGAGAAGGCAATGTGAATTTAAGCATTTGCAGAAGAACTAGGATTCAAGAACTATTCTGCCTGAGCAAGGAGAATCAAAGGATATTTTTGAAGAACCTTTTTCCTCTGAGGAAGTGACCTCAGAATGGCTCTTCTGGCATGCAAGGAGACTGTTAAAAACATATAACTGTTCCAAGAAAGAAATATCACAGTGCATGTATTTTAAGACAAAAAGCTGATTGTTCTCCAAGGAAATGTAGCACAACTTTAGAAATGAAATAATGGCTATCACAAAATCACACTGGCATTAGCTCTGGTAAACTTATTAATGATAGCTAGTGTACTGACCTATGTTCTGAGTCTTGTGCTGAACTGGCTTCTTCCGATTAATACTGGATTCAAGGTCTGTTTGCTTCTTCTGCTGCAGCCCATTGACTTGTTGAATTCTTTGAGTGTAAGGAAAATGTCAGTGTGAAATAATGAACTCTAAGTCTTGTAGTTCTTAATGATGAGAGAAGGCAGACCACTCTTTGTGACTCAGATAAGAAGTCTTGTAGTTTCAGAAAAGAAATCTTGGTCCATGTAAGGCCCTAGATGGCCAGTGTTGTATAGTGCTTTGTATTGGACTATGGATTCTCCCACTGGGTGACCTTGGGCAAGTCACTATCTCAGCCTAAGTGGAAGGCAATGGCAAACTTCCTAAAAATATATTTCCACACAATAACACCCTAGGATAGGGTGTCCATAAATCAGAGTCAACTTGAAGGCATACAACAATGAGTGACTTTCTTAAGGGAAAACTGGAAAAGCCAGTTTTCAGAATATTGTACACTTTTCTGAAAACTGGCTTTTCCAGTTTTCCCTTAAGAAAGTCACTCGTTGTATGCCTTCAATTGGCAATGTATGACCCTCCAGATACTGACAAACTGCAGCCACTATCTTCCTCAGCATTGTCTTTGCTGTCTAAGGCCCATCACAGTCCCAGTAAAAATATCTTGAGGGCTTCATGTTCCCTGTACTGGAGATAAGTGAAGAACTTCTAATTTCATGTTTTTCCCATACCTACATGTATTTCTTTATTGCCTGTTATTTCTTCTGCCCTTCTCTTTTCACAATTTTAACATGAATCCTAATTTCTCATATGGCAAGTTTCCTCTATATTGGAATTGCTTGGGTGGGCTGCAACATTGAAATCCACCTGAAAGTGAGCCTAGAGCTGCTGATGGTCCGCAGCTTAGAGTTTTAAAAAATGCTGGTGCAAACCAAGAGACCTACTAAATCTGTCTACTGAGAGCTCTGCAGCTGAAGTAGAAGAAGAGTATTCACAGGTGCTCTTTTTTTTTTTTTTTAAAAAAAGAAAGGTTAAGTGCATCTAATGGATTTCTGCCCTCTGCCCATACAACAAATGTCCACATTATTGCAAATTTAGTTTATTTAAGAGACAAATGCAATCCTGAGGCTTAGTAGATGGAGTTTTCCCCAAACATTTGGAGAAAACATTTTTGATAGTTTGGGAGAATTTATGAAATAATATGGACTATAATCCCGCCCCTGAAATGTCTCTGACCGCAAGTCAGCTCACTATTAGCTCTTCTATGTTGTTCTGTAGTCTGGATCAGTCCTTGTTTCATTTAGCCATCTACATTGGCTCAGTCTGAATTAAGTTCTTCAGTGATGCCTATATAATTCTTAAGATGATTACTCTTGTTCTTTATTGGAACCTATTTACAACTGGGAAATATAAGGCTGGTTTTAACTGGTTAGCGCTTGTTCATTAGTTTATTTTCAATTTTGAAATTGTGAAAATACAGTGAGGAGATAGGGCTTGACTTGATTATTTGTGACTTATAATCAACCATAAAATTAAATGTGGTTGACATGAACTCTTTGCAGAAACATAAAAGTAAATTGTCTCAGTGGGTCATCACTTCATCTGGCATAACATAATTTTATCTACTGTTACTGTATAGCTTGAAGAAATAAATGGCTTGTGCTTGATGACTGGTTATTTTAGCCTCTGCTACAATGTCTAAATCTTCATACATGCCTTTATGGCATGTTTATAATCTGCCATTAAAGTTACCAATTCATGGGTTCTCATGAATTGTCTGTAACTTATTAATCAGATAGCCTCCAAATGTACTGACTTTTAGACTAGGAAATAAACATTTATATGCAGTATTATGGGACTATATGACCATTCTGCCTGTAATAAAAGTGAAACAGAAGATTTAGAGAAGGATAAAACTGTAAGTTATCTGCAGCTTGGCTAATATTGGGATGGCCAAACTTTTTCTTCAGCTCCTCTTATTGCTGATTTAACTTACAGGACTTGCACAAATATCATAGGTTTGCTTATCTACATTTTCAGGCAAGTGGCAGGAAGGAGGCATTGCTTGAGACAGAATGCTGGAATGAGAAAAGGCCATAAAGTTATTCCTTACATTTCAATGGGGCTTGACTAGTATAGGGTCTAGATCCAGCCTGTGGCCTGCACCCCAAACACCACATAAGGGGACTCCCACACTAGGTCAGATGGACACACAAGTCTCATTCCTCTCAAATTGAATCTGTGCCCATGCCAAAACTACAAAAGTTCTGACAAAATCAAAATTTGAGATAATAATAATAATAATAATAATAATAATAATAATAATAATAATAATAAATAAAATGTATTTATATACCGCCCAATGGTTGCCCAATCCGGGCAGTTTACAACATAAAACACAATTACAATAGACAACATTCCCCCCCCCTTAAAACATTATTAAACAATAACATAGTTAAAATCCATTAGCAAATTAAACAAGATTAAATCATAACAATTAAAATAATTAAGGACATTCCACAGTACCCCATTGTTGCACTTCTAGGGGAACCAGGGTTCAGAATAATGTCGCTGAGGGGAGAGGGGACAGCCTGGGGCTGGGGCAATTTAGTCTGGAAAGATGAACTAAAGAGCATACTCCCTGAGATTCCATCACATGGAACCTCAGAACTGAGAGTGAGAGTGTGAGTAGGAGCCCATGGGCCAAATGCCTGCTGGTACTCCCAGGAGCTTCCTAGAGCAGGCTGAAATGACTCCTCTGATTTGTCAGAACAGCCCACAACTTCCAGCTAACTAGATTGCTTTTGATTGGAATTTCACGACTAAACTTGTGAAAAATGTGTGGGCTCCTGGAAAAGGGAAAAAACAGTGCACTGGCGGTGATAGCACTCTGCTGATGTTCACCTCCATTCTGGGAGTACAAATAGGCTCCACAGTGAGTCAAGGGTGTTAATTCTTTCAAAAGAATAACTTGAAATTGTCCCAAATAATCTCAGAAATCTTTAATATTATACTTTTTTCCATACCAAAATATTCCTAACATATTTTTCTCCACCATCATCTTCTTGTCTCCCTTGTCTTTACTTCTCCATTTCATATTATCTGGATCATCTGATCTTTCCATCTTTCTGTATTCAGAATCTGGAAATGATGGATAATTGTTGTATTGGGATAGGCAGAGGTCTACATATATAATTTTCTGAAGGACTGAAATTACCTCAAGTTTCCATAACATTCATAAACTTATTGGAAGTTAGAAACCCCTGAAACAATGGTTTAAGCATGACTGGGCTATATCTCAAATATTATTTTCTCTTGAAGACTCACTCTTTACTTTCACATGGTACACTAGAGAAGGGGTAGGCAACCTAAGGCCTGGGGGCCGGATGTGCCCCCCCGAGGCCTTTGGACCGGCCCCAGGCCGGTCCTGCCGCCGCCGCCCCCCCCCCCCCATGATGATATTGATTATTGTTGTTATCACTTGTTCTTGTGGTTTTCTTGGCAAAATCTCCACAGGGGTTTTGTCATGGCTTTTCTGGGGCTGAGCATATTTTTTATTTTTTATTATTTATTTATTTATTTATTTATTTATTTTTGTTGCTTCGGCCCCCCAATTGTCTGTGGGACAGCAACCTGGCCCCTGGCTCAAAAAGGTTGCCTGCCCCTGCACTAGAGTATGTTTCAAACCACACTTTACTATTCCTGTATTGCATCACTAAGGTAGTAACTAATAAGAGCACAGGAGTAAAAATAATAATGATAAAGCAAAAGACAGCTACAAAAGAACTTTTAAAAAGTCATATACACCTCGCCCCAAACATCCTAAAGAGGGGAAAAGAAAGTCTTCTCATCCAGCATTGAGAAGAAACTGATAGAAACAGGACAGCCTCACTGGAAAGTGAGTTGTGAAGGCAATGTGTCCTTACTCATTGTGTCCTTACTCATTACTTTTTAATCCCAGTCTCAAACAGGGGCAGACCACCAACTGACTGCTCAGCCTCCCCCTTTTGCTCCACATGAGGATGGACCCCTCTTGGGGTTCAGGAGAAGAAAAGCCTTGGGAGTGTATTTGGCAGAGTGTATTTTTATACATATACGGTAGCTATGTCTTGGTTTCATTTCTGACTGAATGTGATTCTCTCAAAAAGCTTAACGTGTATGTACGATGGCTCAGTATCCTGGTTGGAAAACCAATCATCATCATCATCATCATCATATAATTTATTTCTTATATCCCGCCTTTTACCTAAGCAATCAAGGCGGCTTACTAATATAAAGTAAATACAATATTGAAATAAACATAATAAGATTAAGACAGCACGAATTCTGCCTTCTCTCCCTTCTGATGATGGTGGATGGAGGGAGGACCTTCTTCTTTTCATGCTAGGTCCAATGAAGCCAGCCTGCCTTCTCTCCCTCCAGATATTGTTGTTTATTGTTATATCTTATTGTTGTATTTTAACTTTTTTTCTAGTTTAATTCTGTTTTAAGGGGATGGGAGGGTGGGGTTATGGGATGAGGGAATGTTTTAACTTGTCTGTTTTAATGTGTTGTAACCCGCCCCGATTGCTCTGCAGAGGAGCGGGCTATAAATAAAATTTATTATTATTATTATTATTATTATTATTATTATTATTATTATTATTATTCAGGACTTCTACCACTATTTTCATTCTATATTTTATAGTTATGTTGTGCTTAGTTTTCTTTTCAGCAGTGGTGATGAAGTTAATATCTCAGAGTGTAAACTCTGTGTACCTAATTTGTCACTCTGAGGGAGTCCACTTTACTCTCAATATTCTCATAATATGCATATAAAAATTGAGGAGTCTAGTATTCATGATCTTGGAGTGATGGTGTGTGTGCACACAAACCCCCCCCCCCCAAACATGGGGGTGGGAGAGACCAAGGCTGCTGCCACACTGCAGAATAAAAGCAATTTGACATCAGTTTGATTGCTATGGTTCCAGCCCATGGAATTCTGGGATTTGTGGTTTGTTGTGGCACCAGTGGTTTCTGATAGAGAAGGCAACATATCTCACAAAACTTCAAACATCAGAATTCCACAGCATTGAGCCATGGCATTTAAAGCAGTGTCAAACTGCATTCATTCTGCAATATAGATCTAGCTCTTGTGACTGAGTGTAGTACTGTAGGCTATAGCAGTACTCTGATGATCTGATGTGGATAGTAGCAATTTTTTCCTACTAAATATGCTAGGGACTGATGCCATTTTGATGCCCATTGGCTACAGTGGTTTTGTTCTTTCCACCAAGGACTAGCAGCCATTGGCTCATGGATCAGCACTGATCTTTTGACCATGACTGAATACAACTGGACTACAGATGGTTTACCAACTGCAAGGTGCTCACTCTCAGCATCCCCATAATATTCATATAAAAAATGAGAAGTCTAGTATTCATGATCTTGGAGTGATGGTGTGTGTGGGAGAGACTTAGACTTTTATTAGTGGAAATAACATCTGAACCTGGAAGCAGACATCCTTTTGATTTTCCTCTTCTTTGACAAGACAGAGCAATAACCCTAGAACAAACCATGCTGGCTTATTCCCAACAAGCTGGAATTAAGTAGAATTCTGTCATGCTGTTGTGATGTGTGTACCCAAGCTGTGAGAAAGCCACAAAAATATTACAGGAGGCTCCAGCCAGCTAGGAATCTACAGAGCATGCTTGGTGAACACCTAATGAAGTCTGTTGTCTGCTTGCCTTCATGGTTGGGAGTACATGTCAAGGCTCCAATAAAGAGTTCTCAAGCTGCCTTATGGAAATTTGAAAGTTGTCTGGCACAGACTCAGTCTGTTTCTTGTTATTTCTCCTCTTTACAGGTAGAAGAAGCCTTAGAAGCGGTGAAAAATGCCACAAATGAACAGGACCTTGCAAATCGGTTCAAAGAATTTGGAAAAGAGATGGTGAAACTTAATTATGTAGCTGCTAGAAGACAACAGGTACGTATAATGCTGAGGTGGACAAAGTTTGATCCCCAAGCAGTATATATACCCACAGTGATTGCTTGCCTCTCCCTTCCTCCCCCCCCCCCCCCCCCCCCGCTTTTTGGTAATGACCTCCCTTGCTCCTAAGGGGCACGTGAGGGATTTGACCATCCTATTGCTCTCCTCAACTTGTTTGAAGCCCAAAAGAGGCTGGGGAGGAGGCATGGTGACATTGTTTCATCAGATCTTCTATAGAACATGGAGGCATTTGAGTTTATGTTTTCCTGTCTCAAAGTTGAATAATTATGGGACATGGTCATTGCAGAGATGTGTGGCTCTCTGACACCACCATGCCTCCACCCCCTTGGCAGATGTGTAACCCTGGTGTAGTAGGATTAGTAAATGAAAGGGGAAAACATTACTGTATTAACATACTATGCAAAGTAATCTAGAATTTTAATCTTATTTCACATTTCAGCTAAAGAGGGAGTGGGAATTGAAAAACCCTTAAGCACAGGTTCTCTGTCCCACTGCAGCCTTTTGGATGCCTGAAAAACTACTCCAAAAGAAGCCTTCCACAGTGGCTTCTGGTACACTTTGAGGAGTTTCAGTTTAAAAAAGTGACATATATAATGATGGCCAAAGACAACTCATTTTCATCCAGTGTTAATATCAGAAATCTTGGAACTATTTCTAATACTATTCCAATAGTTTTCTAGTAAAATCAGAAGACAACTCTCTTTTAAAAAAAAAAAACACAAAAAAAAAAACCAGTCTCAGAATCCAGGCATTCTAGTTGGTAGTTTTAGTTTTGGAACATAGGGCGTAACATAAGACACAAAATTCTTATGTCCATAATGTTTGCAAAAGAATTGTTGCTGTCATAGTATTTGCCTTGTATGAAAAGGATTATTAGAGTCTCTTGGAGTGTAAGTTCTGAACGTAAAAGTATGAACTTTGGCAGGATTGCTAGATGCATGCCAGAGATGGAGGATATGTACTTCTACAGGAATTGCTGGACTGGATTTCCTCCAGTGCTTGCCATTGGTAAACATGGAAGAATGAAGAATTTCTAAAGTTCTCCTCACTGGGATTGATTAAGAGAATACTTGCACATTTCTTGGTGATTTGGGGGATTTTGTGAAAACATTTTTTGCATTTCATGGAGAAAAAATACTGATTATATCTGTACATTGGCTGAAAGTTTACATCTAACATGAATTGTGATGCATTTTCATGGACTAACTAAAGGATGAAAACACACAAATGGGCAATGCAAACGTTATTTAAAGCAACACTGAAGCATTTTAAATGGCCTCCTTTTAAGACCTTTAATCCTTTAAGGACTTCCTTATAACATTGGCCATACAGAGCTTGACAGGAATAGATTTGTTGAAGAAGGGCTTGCTATGAAAATTAGGCCACTTAACTATAATAGCCTAACCTATTTTTTTTCCAAGGCTTTGGTACAGAAAAAATCCAACAACCCTTTCCCTTCTCCCCCACAAAAATCCACCTAAACCCACTCTAACTAGAAGGCAATAAGACAACTAAAGATTTTTCTTTTTAATGAAGAACTGCAATGCCTTATGGACCACATTTTTTCAGTCAGTTTGTTAAATTAATGATGAAGAAAAATAAGAATAATGACTTTTTAAAAATGTTATTACAGAATAGGGTTTGAGGCAATGTTACCCTTGTCCTGAGAAACTCATTGGAGAGTCAAAATAGGTGAAATACTCTTTTGAACCAATTTCTATTGGTGAATGTTTCCTAAGATTTTTAATGAACACCTAATGAATTATAGATCCCTTACTTCAGTGTCCCTATTGTTTGCTTTTTTATTCCACCAAGAATTTAAAATAGGGATTCAAAGAATATTCCCAGATTTTGTTCTTGTTAATGAGAAAGGATGTAAAAAAATTGTCAGTCAAATCAAGATTTATTTATTTATTGCCTGTGTTTGAAAGTGAAAGGGAAAACCCCTTTTACAGCATCCTCAGCAGCAAGAAATTAAAACAAACAAAACTTTTTCTGCAAAATCAGTTTGGGGCAAAATGTTCTGTTTTGTGCAAATAGTATATTATATAAAATAGAGGGGTTTTAACCTTAAAACATTTGTGAAAAATGCAATTTTTGGTACAGTGAAAGCCCTTGAAATGTTTTTTTCAGAAATGTTCATAAAAGGAAAAAACAAAAACAAAACTTCAGCTAAATCTCCAATAGTTGAGAGAAGGCTTTTGAAATGTAGACAGTAAGCCTACCAGTAGTCCCACAAGCTCCCATGAGTGATGAAACCAGGTCTTCTGGACATCACACTCATGAACTTGCCTTCTGGGTTTTTAATCTATATGCTTCTCTTCTTAAATTTTATATGTACATTGTTCTGTAAAGATGGCCGTTTCCCTTATTTACAGTTAATGGGTACTTACCTTCATTCATGTTCATGACTGAATTGCTGTCTTTCACTGTAAAGTACCTTAGCAACAATTGCAGAAATAACACATGTTGATAATCATCTAGCATTCATTGGAGAAAACGGAGGATATAAATCAGTGTGTGCAAACTCCAACACTGCACAAGTGGATTTCTGCTCATGCTATAGGACTTTTCCTTCTCCCCCCTTCATGGCCATTGTCTGCTCTGTTTGGGAGGGTCAGCTGTGGAAGGTCCTAAAAATCTCCACAGAACATTGGCAGGCTCATGGGTGGGTTGCACAGATTGAGGGCAGTTTGATCTGTTATTGGTGGCTGTTCCACTGGAGGACGAAAACTATTAGATACAACCCACAAATAGGGAGGAAAGAATGAAGGTAGATGCTTAGATACATACAAATGTCATGTTTTGAGTTAATAAATATTCTCATTCTGATCTATGTATGTAGGTGTGACTTTCTATGTATGTATGTATTTTGAAACAGGAACTAAAGGATCCTCACTGTAGAGATGAAATGGCTGCCGCTCGTGGTGCCCTGAAGAAGAACGCCACTATGCTCTATACGGCTTCTCAGGCTTTCCTCCGCCATCCTGATGTAGCAGCAACCAGAGCCAACAGGGATTATGTCTTCAAGCAAGTCCAAGAAGCAATTGCTGGCATCTCAAATGCTGCTCAGGCCACCTCACCAACTGACGAAAACAAGGGGCACACTGGCATTGGAGAGCTTGCTGCAGCACTGAATGAATTTGATGTAAGTAGGCCTTTTCAAAATGTGGCTGATTTTTTTTTTGAGAGAGAATGTTTCTAACCTTCCAGTTTGTAAAAGCCTAGACCTAGAATATTAAAGACCTGTATTCTTTTATTTTGTTGTTTATGTATTCATCAATAGGTATGCACTTTATGTTCCATATCCCAGTTTCTCAAGGTTGTGTGCAATAAGATCAATTTAAAGAGTTTAAAACAATTTAAAAGAGTAATTTAAATAGACTAAAACATAAAGAATAACCTGACAACTTAAAACAGCTTTAAATAACAGTTTGACAATTTAAACTCATTCTTAGCTTCCAAGATCAAACATGATCCGGGGAGTTTAGAGTGTTTAGGCATTATGACTATCTTGTAGCTACCTTACCTCAAACCAAGGGGGACAGTCAAAGCAGGGCTCCCAGCAAATAATATTTTTGATGCGTCATTGTTTTTGGAATTAAGCAAATGGTTGCTCTTGCATCCATTGTTTATGCTGGTTTATTGTAAGCTTTGAGAAACATAAATAATTTTTGCTTTTCCAGCAATACTCTTAGCAAAATGTAATATAACTACCAGCTTTCAGAGGAAAAGGGTACCCAGTAAAATTTGGTTACACTAATTGTGTTATATACTGATTTTTTTTTTCAAGTGCAGCATTTTATTTGATTCAGCAAAAAATGGTAAATTGATTCACAGCCAACTCTCCAGAGAGAGGTAAAATTTTATGCCTGGTAGCAGTCTTCATAATAAGGGGAAATTAAGAATCTGTCTTGGATTCTCTTTCCATACAAGAAAGGATCTGCTATGTCTTCTTCACAATGTTTGCTTCACCTTTCTTTGCAGTATACGCTGCTTGCTTGAATGCTGCCAATTTCTATTTTATTAGAAAATGTTTTCTGTACACCCAGTAGTCATCCTTTGTGCCAGTTGGTCACTGGCGGGTAAAGTGTACCTTTTTACTTTTATCTGGCCAGCAGAATTAGAATTATCATTCATACTTCTCTTGGTGTGAATATTAAATGTGTGGATGAGGCCAAAGTACTTCTTTCATAATGTTTAGATCATTTCAAAGGCATTTGGTGTTCTTACAGTCTGCATGTTGTTCGTTGTTGTGTGCCATCAAGTTGACTTTGATTTAGAGAGATCCTGTGCATGAGAGACATCCTGGATTTTCTGTTGTTAAAAGTCCTGCTTAAGTCTTGCAAACTCAGAGCAACTGTGGCTATCTTGAGTCCATCCTTATATAATGAGGTCTATTTCTTTTCCTACTACTACAGCTCAGCAGTGGAGTACTACCAACTGAATGTGAACTTAAGCATCCATATAACCTACTAAATCACTTGAAATATTTTTTTGTCAGAAAGATTTGGAAAAATGTTGGCGTTGGGGGAAAGATATATTATTGCCTGCTGGGATGTTATGACTTCAGGTGGTGATAAAACTATGCTTGCTTCCATTTGTTTTTCCACAAAAAGTTAGTAGGAAATGATGCCTTATTTCATATGCTGCTGTGAAGCATAAGGGGGTGTAATTTTTAAAGAAAATTGATGTTTCCTTCTCCTGTGCATATTAGCTGCATCTGCAGAAATAATCCCGCTTGACACCACTTTATCTTTCAATGCTATGGAATTCTGAGAACTCTAGTTGGTTGTGGCACCAGAGCCAACTGCAATTCCAAGAATTCCATAGCATTGAGCCATAGCAGTTAAAGTGGTGTCAAACCGAATTATTTCTGCAGTGTAGATAAAAGCATTGTCAGTGGAATAGTAGGCAGAATTTCAAAAGGATGTGGTATCAGTCAGTGTTCTGACTGAGTATGTATAGGGAGTGTCAGTAATCTGTAGCATACCCTTTATACTTACTTTTTACCCCCTTTCCTGTTTGTTTCACTCTTCAGCTTTGAAATTTCATTTCTAGTAGGCAGATTTTCACATATTTCTGGGTTGTCTGCTTCCTTATTTCTGGCTCTTCTGGTGGCTTTTTAACTCCAGCAGGAGTTAAATACAAATCTTGACTATCAGAGGCATTGCCTTTGAAGGTTTCCACCGTAAATAGTGGTGAACTTAATTTGTGTCATTGACTGGTTTTCTTAAACAATTTAAAATGCCAATACTACAGGAGGTACAAACTGTAACAAAGGACTTTCAGAAATAGACCTATTTAAGGTGCCTACACACAATTTACTAATAACATGTATTTATTTATAATAATATTTATATAACACCCTTGATGTTCAGGGCCAAACATCAGACGTATATAATCAAGAAGAAAACAATAAAACACAACACTGTAATATACTAAAAACAAAATCCTCACCACCCACCAGTCGCTACTAAATTCTTTCCTTCTTAATGCATAATAGTATAGTTTGATGAGGTTGTGGAAGTAACAACTCCCTTTCCTCTTCCCCAATTTTGCCTATATGGTAATAAGCAGCACATATTTTTAGCTCACTAGAATCACCTGATGCTCGACAGTTTCAAGCTGATGCTAGCCTCTTCTATCCAGAAAGGACTGTACTGAACTCTGTCACAGACATT
This sequence comes from Phrynosoma platyrhinos, assembly GCA_020142125.1. Taxonomy (NCBI): domain Eukaryota; kingdom Metazoa; phylum Chordata; class Lepidosauria; order Squamata; family Phrynosomatidae; genus Phrynosoma; species Phrynosoma platyrhinos. Next base: position 6,951,801 of record CM034708.1, read on the forward strand.
GTGTTGTGTGATGAGAAGCACAATGACAAATCAGACAGAGGACACGATGCAGAGCTTCCAGCAGATACTCTTCACTGCTGTATTATACATACAACCTTCTAATTACAGGTAATAGTTTTTGCAAACGGTGAATAGGCTTGGAGAAATGTCAAGGTAGCTACTCTATAAATGTATGTACAGTATAGTTTTTGAAGTGGCACTATAATATTTTTAAAGACCAAAGGAAATGATTGTCCATTGAAATGAGATGATGAAAAAGATTTCAACACAACACACATGTTTAAACATAATTGTTGTAGCTTCTTTGGCAGTGTTTTTCTTTCTGTGCATAACTAATTTGCTATAGATATTTCTTGGGATTGCTTTTCAGAACAAGACTTGAGTTTCTTTTCTTTTTGAGGTTTTAAGATTCATCTAGCTTTCTATCATGGCTAATGTCTCTGAGGTCATTCAGGATCATGTGTTGTGTTTATGTGCTAAGTAATTAACTAGACAGCAGCATAACATGAAGTTTGCTTTGCAAGAATTTCAGATAAAGGAAAATAAAATCTGGAATAAAGTACTGAGGCATAAATTGAACATCTTTTGATTAGCAAAACATTTGAAACTAGTAGGGTGTCTTTGTAAGTTGATATTTAAGGAGCTGACTCTTCATTTGTAATTCAGAAAACAAGGAGTCCAGCATGGAGTTTTGCTGTAGGATTATTTGCATCTCAAATGTATGATTTTTTTCTGAATAATTCTGCAGAGTAAGTATCTTAAATGTGTTAGCCTGAAACGTAATTAACTGGTTTTGATCATTTCCATAGACAACAAGATCTTAAATCTCCATTGTGTAAAACATCATATTTTGAAATGTAGCTTACGAACGTTTCTTAGCTTCACTCATAATGTTATGCATTTAGGTGTTTAATGTGTCATTTCTCAACTATATAACTCAAAGACTGGTATTCAGTGCCAGCAATTACCTTTCCTACTGTAATATATATTTTTCTTAACCATTTTGTGCAGGACATTAAAGTGTGGAATGTTAGAAGATAAATTTCATAATCTCACCGTTTTTAAGTTCCAGACATCAACATATATTTCTATGAGTTGTATTCAAACTTAGCCCCATTTATTTTAGTAGTTTTACTCCAAGTATGACTATGCATGACAGGCTTATGCTTTACTAACTAATGCATGGGCAAATGTTTAAGCAGATAGCCAGTTACTAAAAATAGTCAGTTAAAATTAATATTGAGAGAGTAGATTAATGCTTTACTCCAAATGAGAACATCAAAGTGATATATTTGTTCATTAAAAAATAATGTAAAAACAACAAAAAGACATTAAAAAGGCCTGACTTGGCCAGGTGAAACAATCATGTAGTTCTCAGCCATAATAATAATAATAATAATAATAATACTTTTTATTTATATCCCGCCCCTCTGCAGAGCAATCGGGGCGGCTTACAATATTACAATTTCCATTACACAAAATATAACATCCCGAATCCCACCCATCCTTTAAGAAATAAGAGTTCTTCTTATTTTAGACTGGGTGATGCTGGGCTTAGTGTCTCTCCCCCAGATGACATCGGATGGTAATGGAGGGAGGGCTCTTCTTCTTATTTTAGGCCTGATGGTGCTCGGCCTAAATAAACAAGAGTTCAGGAACAGAAAGGTCTTTAACATTGCATAACTCCTGTGCAAAGCAGCTGGGTTTGAGTGTGTGCCCTGATGAAAACTAATCAGTGTGCTTTTAAAAAATATCCTGAACTGAAGAATGTTAAGAGGAAATTGGCAATAAATGTGTCATACATTCTAAGCTGCACCCATTTTTCTTCTGAATCATGTAATAATGGACTTTGACAATATCAGTAGTGTCAGTTCTGGGATCATGTCTATGTAAATTTGTGCTGCTGAACATACAGAATGCTTAGTTTTTGCATTCTTGAAGAAATCAGGGTGTATCTACTTACTAAGTAATATGTGGAAAATAGGCTGAAAATTTTATCCTACTAAAAAAGAAATCTAGTCACTAGTATTATTCAGAAGCCTATACACTGTGGGATATCTTTGTTAGGATAGCTGTGCTTCATTGCTGAATGATATCCATCATTCATGATGTATCCCCATTAATGATGGTTGCACAATTAAGAATTACCGGTAATTGATTTAGAATAATTCTGTCCCTTTGCTTTTAGTGCTGTGTCTTTATTATACAGCAAGACCCCCTAAAAGTATTACAAGCTAAGTGTCCCTTATATGGAAATCCAAATATTCCAAAATCCAAAATGTGGACAAACGAAATGAATTGTGTTTACACCTGAGGGTCCCATCTGCAAGAAATCTCATTATGTATATGCAAATATTCCAAAATCCAAAGTACTTCTGGTGCCAAGCATTTCAGATAAAAACAACAAAGAATCTGTGGCAATTTAAGGGTTAGCATTTTTTTTTTAAAAAATGAGGCACATGTTTGTAATCCATGTCATCACATGCATGCAGATGCATTCACCTGATGACTTGGGTTACCTATTCAGGAAGGCTTGTGCCAAATAAAACTAGCTAGTTGTAATTAAAAATAAGGAGCACTTGGACTCTTTCTGTTGCTTTTGTACCTATGCAGTCACCACTCCTCCTACTAAGGAAATGAAACCAAGTAGTTGTTGTTGGCACATGGCCAGCAGTTGATTAGTTTCAGATTCTTTCTTGATCTCATTGAAATGTTCTTGTTTGATGTAATTGATTGAGAAGTTTAAAACTCAAATGGGAATTTCAGATGGTAAAAGAATACCATACTTCTGGAACTGGAAGAATGTACTAAGCTCAAAAGGACACATTCATCATATACAGGTAAACTTTATGTCATGCAAAATTGTCTTCTTTTCTGTTTCCAAACTAAAATCCAAGTGGTGTTGCAAGAACAGATGAGGACATGCACTAAAACATATAATTCCCAAACTCTGATCCTCCAGGTGTTTTGGACTTCAACTCCGAGAAGTCTCAGCTCTTAGCTAATGGTCTGGGATTCTGGGATCTGAAGTACAAAGACCTAAAAGGCCAGAGTTTGGGAATCACTGTAGTAAAACAAATTGAAAATTATTCTAGTTGTCTGCTCTTGATCACTTGACATTGAAACTCACAATTGTTGGCCCAGTTGAAATTTGAACTACAGCAATTTTGCTCATAAGTTGTCAAGTGCAGAACCATCTTACTGAAATCCTGTATTCTTTGTCATGTTACCTAGCCTACTGCCATTTGTTGTTCTGAGCATTCAAGTTGTTTCCGACCTATGGTGACACCCTATGGCAACCCTGTTATGGGATTTTCTTGGCAAGTTTCTTTAGAGTGGGTTTACCATTGTCATTCTCTAAAGCTGACAGAGTATGACTTTCCCAAGGTCAGTGGTTTACATGGCTGAGCCAGGATTCAAACCCTGGTCACCAAAGTCATAGTCCAACACTCAATCCATTACACCACACTGGCTTTCATAGTTACAGGTTAAAACTTGTCACTTCATAGCAAAAAGAAAAAGAAAAAACCAAACAAAAAAAACCCCAAGTAATTGTATCAGACCAAAAGTCCTGTCTAGTCTAGCATTCTGTTCCAGTGGTGGTCCACCAGGTGCATAATGGGGTGATCACAAGTAGAATATGAATGCAACAACATCCTCTTGGCCATGCACCAAGCAACTGGGATATTGTCTGAGACTAGCATATTGCTTGATACATTTTGACTAGTAGTCTCTGATAACTTTAACCTCTATATAGCAATAGCAACTTCATTTATATACCACTTCATACAGCACTATTCAGTCTTTAAGCGGTTTACAACTATAAGCTATATCTTTGTCTTATCCTGCTTTAAAGCCAGCCAAGTTAGTAACCATCACTGCATCCTGTGAAACTGAATTCTATAGCTTATGCGAAGAAGTATATCCTTTTATCTGCCCTGATTTTTCTCAGTTCAGTTACACTGGATAATTCCAGTATTTTAGTATTAGATTATTATGAGCCAGCATGGTGTAGTATTTTGAGTGTTTGACTAGGACTCTGGGTATCAGGGTTTGATGCCCAACTCAATCATTAAAAACCCACTGAGTGACATTGGGCAAGTCACACTCTTTCAGCCTCAAGATGGCAAGGGCAAACCCCCTCTGAAGAAACTTGCCAAGAAAACCCTTAGGGCTGCCATAAGTGAAAAATGACTTGGAGGCACAAACCAATAACAGCAAGTATTATGAGAAATGAAGAAAAATATATCTCATACATTGTTTTCTGTGGCATACATTAATTTTATACACAGCAATGATACATAACTTTATATACAGCTATCATGCTCCATTTAGCGACCATTTCTTCTTAGATAGGGATGCAATTCTTCTCAATTTCTTTCCAAGGGAAAGGAAGCAAGAAGTAATTTTAGGATTTTTGCTAAAATGTAAGATGTCTTCAAAAATTGTCTATGACTTTGGAAAATTTGCATATGGTTGTGGGCAGAAAATATTTTCAACCATGCACAAATTTTGCGTAGAATAAGTCCCAAACTACAGTATTTTCTGGGCAGGAAATAGTATACTCTGTACCAAAATGGTTATTTCTGTGTAGAAAATACTGTTTTCTGCAGAAAACAACTGCAAACCAATTTGGTGTGCAATACATCTGGAACAGTATTGGAAATTCTGGTCAGTCCAGGATTATTTTTGTCAGGGTTTCCTGACATTTGAAATATACATTTTTGACCATTTTCTGAATATTTTAAATGTTATTCCTACCCCATATGTTTTCAGCATTATTTTCCATCCCCTAAAAAGCCTCCAAAGGTTTAATAAATCAGGTTGGTCATTATTGGAAACAATTTGTTGGATTAGGTGGACTCTTGCTTTGAGTAAGCTATGCTGTACTATATTGTTCTTTCCAACCTGGACTGTTCTTTCCTATTTTCTCTTTGCTTAATTTTTCAGCCATTATACAGTTACAAACTTTTGACAATTGTAGGTGTATCTTCATCTTACACTCTGGTAGGATGCACCTGTGTGCAATGGTGACATGCTACGAAACATTGCTTGAAACAGCTAGGTTATAGGATTTTTTCTTCACAACCATAAAAAACTGTAAAAAAACTGCATTTTAAATTAAACTCATCTGACTGTCATTAGTGGGTTCTGTCGCTGGGTTTTATGGTTTCTTTGGGTGATGTTGAGTTTTGTGCTGTGAGGGACTTTGGTATTGTTCAGTTATTCTCTGATAGTGACTTGTTTGGGTTGATCATTAAACAGCTAGAGGAGGCATGGACCTGCTTTGCAAGAAGGACTTGGATGGACCTAGGGATGCCACATGTATGTGAAGGACTGATGGCTGAACGAGAGTCCTAAACACCAAATGACTTCTGAAATATCGGATAAACAGGTTCAATGTGCTGCAATGTGCCTAAAGCAAGACACAGCTGTATCAAATGGTAAACAAAGGGAAAGATCTAGTCAGAAAACCAAACCAAGCAAAGCTGTGAAACTTTTGCTTTCTGTGCTTCCAGAATTAGCTATAGCAGAGGAACAGACATAATAAAGGCATCTGTTTTCCAACAGTGCTGCGTCAACAGTACCAATGACAAAGAAACAAATACGGAAACAAGTAGGGGGTGCAAGACTGAGGACAAAGCTGTGGTGACACAGAGACACAGCTTGTTGTTGTGTCATTTTAGAACGTAGAGCACCACCATAGGATGGTGGCATAAATTTGATCTGAAAATAGGACTGTAAGACTATTATCACAGCAACAGTTGGCAAATGGGTTAATCGCCACCTCTTGCACAGAGCTTAGAAAATGCTGCTTTTCAAACTACAGTTTGAAACTACCGAAGCCTCCAACCAGCACAAATGCTATCAAAATTGGGGGATTCTAGGAACTGTAGTATGAAAGGTACTTATCCAGTCTCTGCTACAGGAAAATAATATAGAATTAAAAGCCAATAATAATAATAATAATAATAATAATAATAATAATAATAATAATAATAATAATAATAATAATAATAAATCATCCTCAAATAATTTAGGCATCTCTGTGATGTCAACAGTACTTGTTCTATTTTTCAGTAGATGAAAAAAATGTGTGTGTGTATGTGTGCACACATGTTCATGTAGTTTCTAGTGCGAGTCTCCTACTTTATACTTGTTTTCAGGAACTGCATATCCTGTAGACTGGTACAGAGGAAAGAGTGAAGGAAGAAATAAGGTGTAGTCAGCGGAGCAAATTTATGTGGGCCCAAAAATTCTTAACCCTTTGCTTTGTCAGCCTAGATTTTCCTCTCTCTCTGTCTTGCAGAGATGGAAAACAGGCGTGGAGCTGGTATTTGGAGTGGGGAAAAAGGCAGAAAGGATGGCATTAAGCAGTTCCTGCTCCTTTGTTACCATATTGAAGCATTCAACTTCAGGGGGTTCTTTCTTTATCAGCAAGAAAAGATGTGATGTGTAATTTACCATGATTTACCTTAAACGTCTGTCCTGCTCCACTGAGAACTTGCAGAACATAGAAACTAGCAAGTGCCATTGTATTCATTCCTTGTGTTATGGTGACATCTAGTGGACAGCTCGTAGAATAGCTTCTTTTCCAAGTAAGCAGGTGTTTTAAATTCATGAGCCAAACTAGCCTTTAACTCTGCAGATTATCATCCGCTACAGCTGAAGATGGCTGATTTCATGAATAGTTTGAGATGTGGGTGCTAAGTGCTAGGAAAGTCCATGAAAAAGGTCCCTCAAGCTGCTGTAGCCAGTTTTCTGCTTGCTGCAAAGCGGTAAGACTTTGGGGAAAACAGTTATTCAATGGAAGATGATGGGAATAAATCCTGGGATGATGATCCATAAATGTGGTGGAACCCTTAAATAGACAAGGAGATGCCAGCCACAGATGCTGGCAAAATGTCAGAAAGAAACTCTTCTATAACATGGCCACACAGCCCGAAAAACTCACAAAAAACTATGGATGCCGCCCATGAAAGCCTACGACTTCAAATTGTCTAGCTTCTTTTTGAAGACATCCAGGGAAAGAGACACTACTACTTATCTAAGTAGTTGGCTGCATTGTCGAACTGTTCTCATTGTCAAGACATTCCTTCTAATATTCAGTTGAAAGCTACCTTCCTGTAACTAAAACCATTAGATTTGGTCCTACTCTTTGGGGTAGCAGAGAACAAACCTGAACCTTCCTCTCTGTGACACTTCTTGATCATGGACTAAGCAATAGTACTGAGTGACTATATTTGAAAGAATATGTTTTTGTTGGAGTTGTTGGCTGTAAAGTACACAAGCCAATTTCTGTAACACATGCATAACAGTCTGTATGATAGAGGATAATTGGACACATATTAGATTTTAGAGACGGCAATATCCCAAAATCTGTTGCAGAACACATCAGCATCCACTGACACTCTATCTTGTATCTCCAAGCAGCATTCCTTAAAGAAAAAAAATTCAAAACCACAAAAACAAAACAAAAAACAAAGAGAAATTGAAATGAGAAGCAGCTGCATTGGGCTATATGGATGAATGCAATTTCCTTGGCAGTACTTTGAACTGAGACTATAGTTTCTTGGCACACTACATATATTTAAAACACTATTTAATCATCCTAGCTTCTAAGTAATGTTCTCATGTCTGGTTTATTGCTTCACTTTACTGGTCCTGTACCCATATCAACATACAAACTGAAAGTCTTCTTCCATTATTTTACCTGCAGATCTTGGCTTCTTTCTAAAACCTATCTGCTACTTTCTCCCTTAACCTTCTCTTTCTGAGAGAATTGTCAACTATAACTGGAATGAACTTGTCACCCCATCACCATACCCATATTTTTCATTTCTATTACAAATACTCCTTCCTCGCTATATATTACTTGAAGTTACTTGAAGGAATGCCTCTCCCCATATAATCTGCCCCGCACTCTCAGAACATCTGGGAAGAATTTATTAGATCATTACAAAACCAGATCAAACTCTACTTCCCAAAGATCGTTCACGGCCATAGTTCCCAAGTTATGGAATGGCCTACTGGAAGAGATCCATCTTATCACTACGCTAGATGCCTTTACGAAGGCACTTAAGACAGAGCTCTTCCAGTGAGCCTATCCATCTGATCTTCTAGATTTCTAGATTCTGACGACGATTGGCTATTTTATTTTATTTTATTTTTATTTATTATATTGTATTCTATTTTCTTATATTATTATTGTCCTGATTTTTCTATTTTATTGATTGTATTTTGTACATTGTATACATTTTATTGTGTAATCCCGCCTTGCTCCGTGGAAGAAGTGGGATATTATTATTATTATTATTAATAATAATAATAATAATAATAATAATAATAATAATAATAATAATAATAATAATAATAATAATAATAATAATAATTTATTGTTGTTGTTGTTATTATTATATGTCTATCCACAGCAGCTTCACTCCATGCATATGATGAGGTGGACTGGAGTTTATGTAACCTTATGGTAGAAATTCCTTTTTGTCAGTTGGTGTCAGTGGTGCTATGGGATTCCTTTATATTTATTTGTCATAAAATACACAGTTATGCATAGCTAAAGCAGTATGGTTTCTGACCATTGAAAGATAGGTGATAAACCTGTATCTCACCAACCTTACAGTATTTTTCCTTTTCCATTAGCAAAAATAAAAGTATCCAATGATGTTGACCTTCAGTCAGTTACCTTGTCACAGAGATATAATTTAGAACATGCACATCTACAAATGCCAAAGGTTTTTCTTATACACAGTGAAGAAACCTGGCTGCCAAAGCTATTCTAGGGAGTCTAATCTGGGTTAGATGTACAAATTGTCCTACTTGCTGTTGTGGCATTCTTATGTCTTCCATATTTTTGGACTTTACAGGAGATAGGTAACATTGAGTTCAGGAATTCTGTATCAGAAACAGAATGTAAACTAGGTCAACCTCAGTATTTGCCTCATTCAAAAAGAGCAGCTACATGATTCAGATCACTGATCTGTGACTGTAATAAATTTCACTGACAGTAAGTCTCCGAGAGTTCTTCCCTTTCCAAAAGTTAAGAGATAAACTGGAGGCAAGGACACCGAGAAAAGGAAAGCAGAATTGTCCAGCAACTTGCTACAATCACTTATTTATCTCCTGAATCACTGTCCCTATCAGGTAATTTTCTTCTCTTTTTTCCTAACAGCTAGGAAGTAGGGGAGATGACCAGTTGGTGGAGAAAGAATACCAGCATGTGATATCTAATAAAGTTCTGTGGCCTTGCTGCTAAAAAGTCGTGTTTCTTACTAACTCTATATACATCTGCTTTGTTTGGAAAAGATCTCAGATGGAATGTGCCTGCATTTATAGTTAGGCTTGAGGAGAGGAGGAGGGAAATCCTATGTGAAACATTGGGACAACTGTTGCTAGGCAATGTAGATAATACAATCATTAGGATCAATTATCTAATCTTATATACAGCAGTCTCCTGCTTTCCAATGTAAGACTTTAAGATTGATGACATAAGGAGAGTTGTCAGGATTGCTTCAGCAAGGACTTGAGTCCTAGTTCCTCCACAGTCCAATACAGAATTTAGATTAATTTTGGAGAAAGCTAGCTTCTCTCAACTCTATTTTGCCATAAAAAAGGATACCAAAGAGATTTAAATTAATGTGAAAGGTAGATAACATAGTTCACATAGTATCCTTCAGACTATAGAGGGGCTTCTTTCAGTCTCCCTTCCTAGAACTTTTCTAATGCTTCTTTCTCTGGATATTGAATGCTGTCACTTCGTTCCCTATTGATAATGCTTATAAATCTGAAACTGTATAGTCATGGTGAATGGAAATATCTCACAACTGGTTTCTGAAGCTTTTCTGTTACAATTGCTGGCTTGCAGTTCCTGCAAGAAGTACAGTGCTCCTGACAAGGTTTCTTTTGTCAATTTCGTACAGCTTCCCAACACAAAGTAATTATTTATGACAGCTGAATTAAAACACAACTTGTTCTTTCTGCATCCCAGTAGCAAGAATCTCAGCACCTATCATTATCTTTGCAAAACTGTCATCTTTAGAAAAACAATGATTGGTGACAGGTTATATCAACTAGAATATTCTATGCAAATGTTACAGAATATAGATATCCTACATGTCCTGTATGTAGTACATGTAGGGTACAATGTATGTCTTGTGTGTAGGGTAGAGTGGACCCTTTATATTGGCAGGTTGATGATCCATGGATTTGACCATCCACAGACTGCCACACTCCATATTATTCAATGGTGGTGTGTGCCTTCTGATGCACCTGTGCACTTGTCACTGCAAATGAATAATATAGGTGCAATCAGTCATGATTTTTGCCATTCACAGGGCAGGGGGGAATCAAGCTCCCATGGATGGGAATGGCCCATTCTATGCTGGAACGATATACATCTTCGGGAAACATCAATTAACCATTGCAACAAAAACAAAACTTGAACAATCTGTTGCCAGATCTGCCTCAAAAACCTGTATTTTATTAGTGTTCTCAGAACACTTCCTCCTTTAAAAGTGGACATCTTGAATTAATTGGTCAAGGATAGAAAGGAATGTCTTTGAACTAGATGAGCTTGGTAAAAGTAGCATTTTTTTGCTACCTCACAAAACTCGTTGCAAAAAATGGGCACCTTGCCTTTCCACACACATTGAAGGCTTACAAGGAATTTCCAAGAAATAAAGGACACATGAAATGATGCATGTATTTTAAAACAGTAGCCAAAATTCACATAGTTGAAACATACAAACACACATACAAACATATTTTAGTCAGAAAAGAAGTTTGCACAAATCATTCATGAATGGCAGGATGTTGGACTAGATGGCCCATCTTCCAGCACTTTTGAGGCTAAGAAATTAGGAAAGTGTTACAAAATGGGTGGATTTCAGGAGACAAAAACTCACATAGAAAAAGCAGTTAGAATCTAAAGAAGATCAACAAAATCAAGACTGAGAGGGTTTTTTCCTCATTCAAAATCAAGGTCTCTCTCATGTCTGGTAGGATACCATGTTCAGAAGCCCAGGCTTCACTCAGAAAATCTTTATTAAGAAACTATAGATCCAATCCAGTGACATTCATTGTCAGAAATTATCAGCAAGTGTTAGCACTATGTAATTTAACTACACACAATTTCATATTCTGGGCAGGCTTCATTCTTATTCAATATAATTAATAATAAACATTTCTTCCTCTCATTCCCACACTGCCCCTTCCATATTATTACTGCCAGATTCTTTTCACTGAAAAGGCCTTGAGCAGGCTTGACTCAGGCATCCCTCCCTCCCCTTGGTATCTTATTATCTGTGTCTATGGGATAAAGCAGATGGCCTGAAAGGAGTGATCTCTGGCTATGATCGCTCTGGAACTGCGGTGACTGGATAGCCTGTTCCAAAAGCGGGCCACCGCTGTGGTCCCAAATGAGCTGCTGGCAGGAGCAAAATAAATCTTCTCCTTTTGCCAGCCGATTTCGTGGGTAGGTGCATATTTTGTAGGTGGGTGTTTTCTAAACACCAGGCTGGAAGCCACTCTCTTTGGCCCACCTGTTTCAGACCTAAGATAATCATGTCTCTGGAATAGCCTTTTCTACTGTCATATCAACCTCCCAACATTTTATGGCAGGTAAAGTGCATATGCATCTTATGGCATTTACATTTAATGTAATGCTCGCCTCTCTTTTTCATTGGTCCGCTTACTTCAAGATGACTGTGGTTGACTGCTTCCTCCTATGGATCAGTGTGCCATCTAATTCTGTGTACTCCAGTTGGTGTGTTTCTTGGGCTCCTAAAGGAGCCTTGTGGTTGATGTTCTGTTGAATCACTACTAGGGCTTTTCTTTCATGTTCCATCTTTATGCATGTGTTCTTGGCACTAGTTAACTTTGCTCCTTTATGTCTGTTCGCACGATGGCTGTGCATTCATTGAACTTGTGTTCAGGCAGTTGTACAGTCTCTCTAATATGTTCCACATTTAAAATTCTCTGTGACAATGCTGGGAAAAATGCTTTGCATACATGGGGGAGGGGAGCATAGAGATGGGTAGGTAATCACAGATAGGTTGGTGTAAAAAGACATAAAGGGATCCATTAGGGCATAACAATAAAAATTGTTATACCCAGGGATCTATTAGTACCATTGAGATTAAGTAGGAAGAAATTTCTAGCCTGTACTTCTCTTGACTTGATCCACTTAACCAGATGCATTTAATTGTAGCGGACAGAGTACAACAAAGCTTATGCTGGAAAAATTTTTTCCCAGTTTATTTCAGAGGTACTACTAGATTCCTCGTCTTTCTTTTTATGTAAAAGCCGACAAACACAGCAATTGCATTGAAACAGGTTAATGATGGATTTCCTAGGCCCCCTGCGCATGACAGCATGTGTAGCTATTATTGTCATCTCCTGTTTCAAGATGCGAAGAGGAAGTGAAGAATTCAACAAACATTTCAGCACTCCAGGTTATAACTTGTCATATGGGATCTGCTCTTGGTAACTTAATCTATTATCCCAGAATGAATTGCTTGGCAGAGAAGTTACTGAGGCTAGTGGCTGAGGCTTGGGAGATGCACTACTAGCAGTTCTTTTCCCCCAGAACCTCTGATGCATGACTGACGACTGTCTTCTGACAAGTACACTTACAAACAACAGTATGATAGGAGAGAATGGAACTGTTCCATATTTAAATGATTAATAAGATTCTGATGGAAAACAACCACTGGAGTGGATTTTTCCTCCCTGCTCTGTGTGCCTCTCCCTAGAACAGTAAAGTGGTTGTTGCTCAGATATATGCATCTGATGAACCACCTCTTGAGTATTCCTTACCAAAGAAAACACTATGAAATTCATGGGGTCATTCTAAGTTGACACATGAATGTACATGGAGTCATTTTTGTTACCTTAGGCTTTCAATGGTTTTTAATGTGAGTCTGACCCTGTTCTATGGTGTACTAAGAATGCCTTTGCTGATAGTCTAGTTCAGACCTGAACAACTTGGAAGTAGGCAGGGGCCAACATTAAAATTGTCAAATTTATTCAGTCCGCATATAGGTTTTAATAAATTATTATAATAAGTAATTATTAATTAATAAATAAGTAATTGTTAATTTCTAATAATAATAATAAATAATATTAATTCAGTCTGCTGCTGCCACCACCCTGCTCTTTCTTGGGAGAAGGCCAAGCAGTAAAGGAGCCTTGAGCAGGGTGACCAGATGTCATAACCAGAATGGAGGGAAAGAAACCACAAAATATAGGGCATTCAAGAAAAAATGTAGGCAACATTACAAAATAAAAGCTAAAAACAATAATATAAATTCACAAAATTTATAAATATAAATGCATGAAATAACCTCCTGATATCCCCCATGCCATTGTGCTCCCACCCCCTCGGCAGCCCCCTTCTTAGAGGTGAGAGTCAGCTGTAAAAGCACATCTCTCCAGAAGATAAATATAGTTAAGCAGTTTGCACTCTGACTTTCTATAATTATAGCTACAAAACTGAATAATGGTAATAGCAAATGGGCCACTTAGGTCCAAAACACTGCAGAAATAATCCATTTTGAGACCGTGTTAACTGCCCTGGTTCAATGCTAAGGAATCATGGGAATTGTAATTTTGTGAGACATTCAGCCTTCTTTGTCAGAGAACTCTCGTGCCACAACAAACTACAGCTCCCATGTTCCCTAGCATTTATTTCTGC
>CM034708.1:6969786-6990372 GCA_020142125.1 Phrynosoma platyrhinos
CCCCCCCCGTACTAAAATGTCATCCAGCACTATGCTGTCTTTTGAGCAATGGATCTGAAAGTATCGTCCAGGATGGTACTCTCCTCACAAACTGGTGCTCTGCTTTTTCCTTTAGAACTTTACTCCCACCCCACATACTAAATTTGCTATTGCCATTAAGAAAAACTTCCTTCCTCTGCTTTCTTTCTTTAATAATAACAATGTATTGAGTTCCTAAATTACTTGGGTGTTTGCTACCAGGTTTTGGAGTCTCTGGGGTAAAGCAGATGGGCAGGAAAGAGCAGCCCAAAGCTGCTTTTTCCATGAGTGGGACCAGACGCTGCTGACCGTCCTGCCCACTCCCAAGCCAGCCTGCATGCACATGCCATGTCCACACGGCACAGCATCAAGTAATTTCCCCCCCACCATCCATGTGCACTCTCACACAAGCACACTGCCGGTGACTGCCTGCTACCTAGATGCCTTCCCATTGGATGGCCATCCCTTTAATCGTGCACATAGTCACATTTGTGACTCTTCACTGGGCAGCAGAGCAGAAGTGTTGAGGGCATGGTGTTTTGATGACACATGCTTCCGAAGCGGCCGGAAGCAGTTCCACAGTTGTGCAAAGTGAAGAAAAGCCAGACTAAAAAGAAGCGGAAATAAACCTCTCTAGCCCACTGCGCATCAGAGCAGAAGTGTGCCCAATGGGATAGAGAGGTTTATTTCCGCTTCTTTTTAGTCTGGCTTTTCTTCACTTCGCACAAATGTGGCACTGCATCTAGCTGCTTTGGAGGCATGTGCTATTGAAACACCATGCCCTAAAAATGGCCTGAAGCCACTTCTTTTGGCCCATCTGTTTGAGCCCTTTGTTAGCATCATGGACAAACGTTAACAGGTGCTCAGCAGCATGAAAGAATAATCTTCTTCAATACTTTCTGCATTATTTTTGCAGTTTGAAGATGCAACAAAAGATACGAAAGCTGGGGAAAGGTCATAAATGGACTAGATATGTAAATTTTCCACTCCAGAGTAAATTTTCCAACCTATTTGCACAGTTCTTATAGCTATGGTGTTGTGGAGGTCACACTTGCACACATTGTTTGCCTCTGCACTATAGGACCCTTGAGGGTTCATCTTCCATCGTCCTTGTTCTTTAAAGGGTGCAGTGCTGGACTAAGGATGTAAAGAATATTCATAATTATTTGTCGCCAGGTTGCAAAAGGAAAAACAAGTATTTAGCTGTCCCTCTGGATTCGTGGCTTTAGGATTCACAGATTCGATTATCACGAATCCCTAGCTGTGTGTGTATGCACTCCTCTCTTTCCATTTCTCCCAGGCTTTTCCCCTTTGAATGAGGGAAAGCCAAGGATAGGGAGAACAGCCGGGAGGGTGCGCACACATAGCTAGGGACTCTGGAATAAATGAGGTCTCTGAGGCCTTGGTAACAAAGGAGGAAGCAACCAGTGCATCCTCCTTCCTTCATTTCCAAGTCTTGAGAGAGCTCCCTGGACCTCTCTCATGCCTTCCGAATGAAAGAAGTGGCCAGCATGTTCCCCTGCCCTTCCAGCGCTTCAGACCACTTGCTAGAACTATTTGAGGCTTTGGAAGGGAGGCACATACACGCACTAGTCCCCCCCCCCCCATTATTAGCAATGTTTTGGATTCATGAGGGTCCTCTGTCCCCTAACCCCCGCAAATCTGGAGGGACAACTGTATGTATTTATTGTGTGTGTGTGTGGCTATCCAGCCCACAAGGGGTGATGTACAACAAATAAAAGCATCTATCTATATCTTCTTTAGAAACTCTTTAGAATACTATATAAAATCTTTAAAAAGATCTGAAACCAATCCTTAAGTGTGTATATATATATGTATGTATATATATATATATCACTCCTTAAGTTGTGTGTGTGTGTTTCTCCTAATTGTTTTACAAGTTCTGAAGATGTAATGTTTTTCTCTTCTTTCATTGGTTGGCAAATTCTGTGTAAACAATGCTGATGAAGGTTGCACCTTTGCCTTTGATAGGAACAGAGGCCAGTTATCAGGCTGCACACTTGTTGACCTTTTTGTAGCACAATATTTCTTGCTAAATCGACATGACAGTCTTAGTTTTTTAGTGCTCCTGCTTCTTTTTCCTGCCCCCCTCCCAAATTATCTTTTATTCAATGTTTATGTTGTAGCTGTGGAGACTGCTTCAGCACACATTTTTCTTAGGATGGTTCTTCTGGTCGTAGCCTGTTTTTCGGTGGGCAGCAGGTGGTGTGTTTAAAGTGCCTCAAGACAAAGTATAAATGACACCTCCTCCCCCCTTTTAAAGCCACCTTAAGCTATGCAGAGAAAGCCATGGATTAGAAAACAGCCCAAAGATGATAAAGAACCCCTTAATATTGAGAAAGAGGATTCTACAAAAGAGGATATATATCATTTGAGATTGTGTGTTCTTAACTGCATTGCAAATCCAGTTACAGATGTCTGCAGGAGGCATTACTGTGAAAATGAAATGCCCTTAATGTAGTAAAGCCAGAACATCAAGGAAATTGTTCCAACCAAAACAAATATCAAAATTGTATATACTGCCATACTTCCCATTGCTTCTTTGACTGTGAACGGATCACTCTGTGGCTTTATGCCCCTAAAGGTGAAGAACAAGCGTGATTAGGAGAAGAGTGTTCATTCAGTAATTGCATTTTGACAGCACTTCTTTTCTACCTGAAATATATAAAGAAAATCTAATTGCTAGCATGCTTCCTTTTGTAGCTGATTTCTCTACTTTACTATACAGAACTGGGGGGGGGGGGGGGGGGGGGGGAGGATTGTTTCAGTTTGTTCCTTGTAATTGAAATCAAGAGGTCTGGGCTACTTTTTTCTTCATTCTCTGTATCTTTGTTTGTTGCAAGGCCAGCTTTGATTGCTTTATAGTCAAAGGGAGAAAAAGTGATGTGGGAGTAAAGGCTGTTGGATTCATGTAGGGATTTGATGAAGGTTGCTACATTTTCTGAACCAGGGGTCGGCAACCTTTTTGAGCCAGGGTCCGGGTTGCTGTCCGTCAGACAATTGGGGGGCTGAAGCACCAAAAATAAATAACTAAATAAATAAATTTAAAATAAATAAATAAAAATATGCATGCACACTCTCTCAGCCCCAGAAAAGCCATGGAAAACCCCTGTGGAGATTTTACCAAGAAAACCCCAAGAACAAGTAATAACAACAATAATCAATATCATCATGGCGGGCGGCGGCGGCGGCAGGACCGGCCTGGGGCCAGTCCAAAGGCCTCAGGGGGCCGCATCTGCCCCCCCCCCCGAGGCCTTAGGTTGCCTACCCCTGTTCTGAATAATGCAAAATGTAAATAGCTTTCACAGTGAAGTTTTGAGACATAAGTGGAAGTCAAGAGATGAGAAGGCTGCAGCAGGCATATGAGCCACAAGTTTTATTTTATTTTTTAAAAAGAAAGGTCAGATTTGTGTAACGTTGATGCCTACAACAGTGGTATGATGTGTAACTTTAATAATAAAGGCACCTTAGTCAATAGATGTCAAAGAGCCCTGGTGGTGCAGTCTTTAAATGCTAGTACTGCAGCCACACTGTTGTAAGTTTGATCCTAGAGGAGGGCTCCAAGGTCCACTCAGCCTTCCATCCTTTTGTAGGTCAGTAAAATGAGTACCCAGCTTTTAGAGGGGTAATTGGCTTACACTTTGTAAAAACTGCTTAGGGTGTGCTTAGTTCACTGATGAGCAGTATGGAAATGTACATGCTATTGCTGTTGCTAAGATGAAATAATGACCACAGATGATTTATATAACTTTAAATAGGGTCACAAAGACATTGAAATAAATAAAAATATACCTCATTATTGCTTAGTCATATGATAAGAGACAATGTGGAGGCTTAAAGTTACAACTGGCGCAGAAGAAAGTTGGAATTCTTTTATTGTGTTTATTGTTAGCATGCATATTTTGTTTATTGTTAGTATGTGTTTATTATTTATTATAGCTTGCAATTGATTTCCCCCTTTTTGTTGTGTAGATATTTGTTTTAGTAATAAAGTTTCATTTTAATTTTTAAAAAAGAAATAGTTAAGGATTTACAGTATCTTGCACAGTCATTAACTGTTAGACCAATTCAACGCTGGAAATTTTGGCCACTGATAGAAATAGAAGAACCTGCTCTTGAAGAAGGGTCTTTCTGAAATGTGTCAGCAAGACAAATAAAAACCTTTTTAATAACAGTAAGGCTTATCATCGTTTTGTTCCTTGAGCATCTCTCTTTTTTTTTTTCTCTGCAGTTCACAGTGTTTTCTCCCCCTCAACTCTTTCTCACTGTCATTAACCAAAATGGAGACTGTAATCAGTAATAAAACTGTAATCAAGAAATCAGAAGAGTAAACTTGTGAAGGCAGCCATGAAGGAATAAGATAAGATACAGTGGAACCTTGTTATTTGCTATGGTTTGGTTCCAGTATCCCCCATGGATAACAAAGTCAGTGGATGCTCAAATCCCGTTAAAATATAATGGTAGAACAAAATGGTGTCCCTTGTATAAAATGGAAAAAAAAATTGGAATATTTTCAAGCCGTGGATGCTTGAAAATATTCAATGGATAAAAACCTGTGGACAAGGAGGGCCAACTGTATTCAAGTGTAAAAATTGAATAGCAGTTGGCATAATCCAGGCCATAGTGTTTCTGTATCCTTACAAAACCTGAGCAAGAAAGAAAACTGACAGAAAATCAACTAATTTAAAATGTGATGCTGGAGAAGAGTTCTGCAGATACAATGGACTATTAGAAAGATGGATGACTCTTATATGACTCTTATTGCAAATAAAATCTGAACTTTCATTAGAAATGAAGATGACTAAATTGAGGCATATCAATATCATGAGATGGCATAACTCATTGCAAAGAATGTTAATGCTTGCTAATGCAGAAGGCAGTAAGAAAGAAGGATTGATTTAATAAAAGAAGCCATATACCTTAGTTTGCAAGAACTGTATAGCTCAGTTGGTGGCTGAGGCTCTTGGAGGTCTCTCAATCATAAGGTCACCATAAGACAAAGTAGAGTTGATGACTAACAGCAACAACAGCGTCAACAGGGTAGGGGTAGACTTGTTTTGACACATTATTTTTCAGGGATGGCAAAAGACAGTTCTTGATCTAGTAGACCTCCAGGTGATTTGCAAAAGATTGAATGGCTTTCTAATTACTAACTATTTTAACAGCAAGAGGAACAAAATCAACTCTTCCCTGCCCTGTTTATTGTTGAAGTGAAGAAAACCTAAGGTAACAAGGTGTGTAGGTGTATGCATGCACACATCTGGTTGTGTGTATGCATGTCTGTGCATTTTTCCAGTGGAAGGATTACACAAAATGAATGTGATCTGACTTTGTTCTTGCTTCAGAAGACCTCAGAAGTACTCCTGTGTTCAGGACTGGTGAAAGGAATCGCATTCCACTGTTACCACCATTGTTTTAGGTGCCACGTTCTGTGCCTTACACCAGAAAGTAGCTTAATAGATTGGTGTGAAACTTGATGTGTTGGAGTTCTGGTTTGAGGATGACCTCTGCCAATTTTGAGGTAGAACTTGTAAAAAAGTGCTTACTTATAGGAGATTAAATTTTGGCAAAAGAACTCTTACCAATTGAATAGTCTAATTTCTCTATTTCTACAGCACCATTTGGGAGATTGGTAGTTGTATTAAGTCAGTGAGAAGGTATGGTACATGGATGGGCAACTTTGAGAGAACCACATTCTGACTTGGGGCCATACATCCTGCCACAGCTCAGAAGGCCACATTCTCACTTGGCCTTTCCACCTGCCTTAAAAACAAACAAAAGACTCCCTAAGACCTCTAGGGGGATGTGAACAATTTAACTGTGTTCTCCCCAAGCTGCTTTAGAACCAGAAAGGGGGATTCTCCCCTCAAACTAGAAGTGACTGAAAGTCTCTTGGAGGCTGTATGTGGTCTGTGGGCCACATGTTCCCCACACATGCTCTCGTACAAGCTTTGACCTAATTGGTAGTGCAGTTGTTTTTTAATTTTAAACTGTTTAAATTTGTTTAGCTTGTTAAAATGTATATTAGGGGCTGTGCAGATGTGACAGGATAGCAGAGGCTGAGCCTGTGCTAGTCTGGCCCAGGTACTTACCCAGGTCAGCACAGGGACAGGCAAGTGTTTACACACCCATCCCAGCACTGATCTGGGACCTGTTGTTGGGTGCGCTCTTCACCTTGCTGCGCTGTCACTCCTACTGAGAAGCCCATCGTCACCACATCTGA
The DNA here is from genome assembly GCA_020142125.1 of Phrynosoma platyrhinos. NCBI lineage: Eukaryota > Metazoa > Chordata > Lepidosauria > Squamata > Phrynosomatidae > Phrynosoma > Phrynosoma platyrhinos. The sequence goes on from CM034708.1 coordinate 6,976,049, forward strand.
TGCAGAAATGGGTCACATGGCTGCACCCACATGGACAGATGCCCCATTTCTGCCTCAGACATGGCAAAAGGGTGTTTCTGAGTAAGAGTGATGGCACGACAAGGGAAAGAACATGGTGAGCTGTTTAAACAGCAGGGATTGCTGTGGAGTTTCCAGGAAATTGTATGGCAGACCAGGGGTCAAATTCACCCAGGTTAAATACTGTTCACCCTGGGATCAGTCCAGATCCACTGGATCCATGTTCGGTCTGCCAGAATCCAGCTCAGTCTTGGCTTGGGATTTTGGCCTGTGCCATTGAAACAAGAACATGGGTCTTTGGACCCATGCAGACAACCCTTATGCCTGTTCAAATTATCTTTTCTGCCCACCCACCCCCACCCCATTTTAAGGTGTTTTAAATACTCTGTTTGCCCCCCCGCAAAATGGAAACTCGCCAATATTCAGGCCCCATAGACTAGAATGGTGGCGTGTGCCTGCAGACGCTCACCCCATTTAGTTCTCCTCCATTTGTCCCTCTCATATAAGTGATGGACGTGGATTTTAAGCCTGCGAAAATGGAGGGGCAACCGTAGTTTAAATTTCTTGTATTGGTACACCACTCTGAGATCATATGATATAGGTTGGAATAGAAATATTTTGAATGAATGAATGCATGCATACATGCTTCCTTTTACCTTTATCATTCTGTGTGAATGATAGTGGTTTCTATTTTGTAACGTGGAACTATAGTTTATTTATTACTTAGCTTCAGTTGAACAGATTTTATGTGTATATTCCAGTGAATGAACAAATCTGTAGTATCCACAATTCTGCCAATGACAACTGTACACCCTCAGTATAGTGAAGCATTGAATACCCTATTAGATCCATGTTGTCTAGATAACATAATAGCCCTTAATAACTACAAGTTCCTATCATTTTTAAGCTTAGATGTGTTAAACTTGACATGATTTTTGTTAATTACTTATACTTCTGAATGGTATGTTTTATTTTATCTTATTGGTTATGTTTTATTTTCTCTTCTTGGCCAATTCTCTCCTAAGATAAGATAAGATAAAATAATATCTCAGCAACTTACCCTTTCAAGGTCAAATTTATGTGGTTTGTAGTACTTACGTTCTGTTGTAGTAATTGCATTAATTTGTATGAAAGCATTCCTTTGACACCTGTTGAGATAGTTTATATTCAAGTGTAAATGCATTTTCAAATCAAGATATTTTAACGCTCGTCATTTCACCAGTCCCTCGGTGTTTTGGTAATTTGTACAACTAATCACTTACCCAGTCTAGAAGTCATTTCATATCCAACTGATTTTATTAAAATTGATTGATATCTATGAGCTTTAGAGTAAATCCTTCCTTAGTTAACTGGGTTCATAAATAATATTAGAAACACAAGGGTTAATTGTCTGCATTTTAATCTTTACTTTTTCAGAACAAGATTATTTTAGACCCCATGACATTCAGTGAAGCTCGATTTCGGCCATCTCTTGAGGAGAGATTGGAGAGTATTATCAGTGGCGCGGCACTCATGGCAGATTCGTCCTGTACTCGTGATGACCGGCGGGAGAGAATTGTAGCTGAATGCAATGCTGTACGACAGGCCCTCCAAGACTTGCTTAGTGAATACATGAATAATGTAAGTGAAATTCTGCTTTCGATCTCTTCTTCCTCTACAACTTTCTACTGTATGTAGTTAAAAGTTTGCCAGACCCTCACAGTTCTAAGCCCTTTCCCAATGGAAGTCAATTTAGATAAAGTAGAGATGGCAGTACCTGTATTTTTAATCCCTTTCGAACAGTACTCCAGGGAATGGTATGAAGGCATATTAGGCTCATCTTGAGGATTTTGGCTCAGAGGAAAGAGTAAGGTGTGAAAACAGATGCTAATAGTGGTGTTTGTTACCTTGAAGTTAGGTGCAGCTTCTTATAAGAGTGGAATATAAATGCAAGAAACTGGTTTATCATAGGGATGAATCTTCTTGAGTCTCCTGAAAATGATTGGGTTTACATAATGTGTGTAAGCCATCCCACCAACACCATTTTAGATAAAATACCTTCTGCTGAACTGTATTAGAAGTTTTGTTTTTTCTGAAATGCCATTTTTATATATTACAAAAAAACCTCAGATGCTGCTGTGAAAATAGGTAAAATTTCTGTTAGAAATTGGGAAAGTCAGGTGAAACAATAGACTTTACTTCTGTACTCTTTTTTTCCCCAAGATGTCATTTCCTTCATTATTAACTGCCGTGACAGATGTGAGAAATCTGGGTTTGTATTGGGATGAAGCCGTGAAACCATAAAGGAAGAATAGGTGTTTATTAACAATCTAATTGCTACTATTAAGTAAGTGAGGTGTGTGGGTTCCCTGGAGCTTTTGAGTAATCTCTATCATGATGGCACTGTGCACAGTGAAATATTTGAAATACCCCAAGTACAGTGGTTAGAATTTCCAACAATAGGTACTACAGTATTTTCTAGTGAAAGCACACATTATGTTATCCAGGGTATAGGCTTTTCAGTGTTAGGAATAATTGTTTTCCTTGATGGGTGTATCCCATCTCCAGATGGGAAGCTTAAATGTCTTTTTGGCAAAATATCAGTAATTGGTCTGCACTACAATTTCCTTTCTGGAAATGCATGACATAAAGACCAAAGCCATTCAGTGAACATTCAATGTACTGCAGAGAAATTTCTTTACTTCTTGTCAAGTTCTGTTTGTTTGAATAATACAAACTGCTTTCTGCTTCAAATTAATCACAACTAATGCTATAGAATTCCTTTTTCAGAGGACAGCATAGATCTCTTTTGATATTTCAGAGACTTATTTTCTTGAAACTACAGGTGGAAATATTATACCTTTTCATGTTCTGAATAAGAAAAGGATGGGGGACCCTTCTGTTGTTTTGTTTTTTTAATTTTGAAGTACGTTTACTGAAATGAATTGCATATTCTTGTGATAAAGTGCTTCATGAATTGATTTTTCTCAGCACTTCTTCATCCCACCACATTCAAGTATACATATCCTTCAACTAGTTGTAAAAATGCATGGAAATGATGTGCTATTTATTAGGCCTCCTTGTGAAAACCAATAATGTCAAGTGTAAAAAGAAAGAAATTGAAGTTTCCTCTCATTTTTTATTGTATATGTAAAGCGATATTTTACTTTAATACTTTGGATCGCTTTTATCATTCAGTCCTATGGAACTGACTTCAAGGAATTAAGAGACAGGGTTGCCTTGCTGTTTTTATCAAGTGACAGCTGAGATATTTGAATGCAGATGACAATAAAGGATGTGGGTTTATCTTGAGGTGAAAGCTATAAAGAGACTGAGTTAAATAACAAGTAAAGCTGATGATGTGCGATATGCCATTTTGGCATCGCTGTTTGTACAATCTTGTCTTGTGGAAATATTGCTTTGGTGGAAGCTCTGAAAGATAGAACATGGGCTGATTGATTGTTGTCATTTGCTACTTGTGACATCTTTTGTTATCTGCAAACCTTTTAAATAGCAAAATATATTTACCCTTCCCTGTAAAATTTTATTATAAATTTTACTAATTTTATTGAAACTTCTGGAGAAATGTTTACAGTTTAAATGTTTGGCCTACAAAAGCATATTAATATTTTATAACTGCAGTTAGCCAGTGTGTTTGTGCCCACATACCTTAAAGTCACTTCTCAACTTATGATGACCCTATGAATTTTATAGGGTTTTTGGTGGTTTTGCCAGTTCCTTCCTCTGAAATATAGCCAAAAGCACCTGGTACTTATTGGTGGTCTCCAATCAAAGTACTAAGCAGAACTGAGCCTGCTTAGCTTCCAAGATCCGGCAGGATCTGGTTCTTCAGGGTATTTATGTCAGTTAACCTATATTTTGCATAAATTTTTAAAAGGATCTAGGATATGTGGGTTTTACCCCATTCTTCATAGTTTCTCTACCAACCATACTGACTCTGAACTAGCAGAAAATGGGTACAACAAATGTAAGAATGGCAGAATCAGGCATACTTTCAGTGATTTGGAAGCCATTTGGTCATCCATTTATTTGGAACACCTTTCTTGTCAACCAAGAAGATATGCCAACAAGTTAAGAAACTATAAAATAATTCACAATTTCATGAACTTCAGGGTTTTACAAGACTCTGTAAATACCAATTTATCCTATAGTAATCTTGAGGATTTGTTTTGTTTTTTTGACAATGACATATGCAAAAGAGGCAACATTAATAGTTTTTTTGTTATTATTTCCCTTCAGTGAATGAACCGTAGTTGTACTATTCAGCACTAGACATTTTGACCCTGTATTTTTGTGTGTCAAATATTTAAACAAACTGTTGGAAAAAATAAAGAGCCTCTTACACTTTGTCAGCAGAAGCCTAGAACTTTACTGCATAGGGTATTTTATAAAAATAAGTTTAATAATGTTGGAATATGGAAAGTTCTTTTTACAGGATATATTTGGAGAACTGAAATATACCTTTAGTATGCATGATTGATCTTTAACCTTTTGAAGCCAAGCTGCCATTTTCAGTCGTTGTTGTTTGCCTTCATTATGCAAAATGTCATTACGCAGAAGATACCTGCCATCTTAAATTTGGTCTAAGTGATATTGGAGGTCCTGTCATTTATAAAACTTCCATCTAATGTCATTACGCAGAAGATACCTGCCATCTTAAATTTGGTCTAAGTTATATTGGAGGTCCTGTCATTTATAAAACTTCCATCTGAAAGCATCCTAAGATAACACCTGAGTGTCCTTGTTGATTACACCATGCATTGGACACATCTGCCCCATCTTCTAAGGATTAACACAGCAGAACTCTCACAACAGTGAATTCTCCTTTGGTGCTCTAGCTGCTTTGGACTTCAGTTTTCAGAAATTGGCATGGCCCACGGTAAGGGATTCTGAGAGTTGAAATCCAAACATGTGTAGAACTAAAAATTGAGAACCCTGCTCTCAAGACTTCGTTGTCGTGGGGGAAAACAGATGTGGGATAATTTCAATTCAGTTTTGTTATACAGCTTTGTAATCATTATTAATAATAATAATCATTATCCTTCCTGAATCTTTAAGATGGGTGGCTTCATACTAACTGTAACAGTAGAAACTAAGGGGGGGTTGCAGACTGCCAGAAATAGTGCAAATTGAGTCCACTTTTAGGGTTAGGGTTAGTGCTAGGGAATTATGGGAATTGTTTTTTTTTTTTTTCTGAGACATTGAACCTTCTCTGTCAGAGAGCTCTGGTGCCGCAATAAAATACAGTTCCCATGATTCTCTAGCACTAACCCTAACCCTTAAAGTGGACTCAATTTGCACTATTTCTGGCAGTCTGCAACCCCCCTAAAGCCCCCAAATCAAATATGAGAGAGGGTTTCATGATTACTTATACCTGTTAGATATAGTTATTAGCAGAATGACAATCTGAATTCTTAATTAATGTAGTGAAATACTATGGAGAGTAGCAGTATTCCAAAGCTGAAAACTGAAAAGGAAAGACACCTATTTTATTGTTTAGATGAAGAAAGAGTAAAGCATTGGCCAGCTTTACTTCATGAAATGCATACACAGTTTTCCTGGGTGCCAAATTAAGTGAATGCCAAGTTGATGTTTAGAATTAATGGTGGGTGAGGGGAAGAAAAGAAACATTTTATTGAGCACTTAGAGGCTGCTGATCTAGAAAGCAGAACCAAACTATATTGAGAAAGATTGGTGGGAAAACTAAACTCTGTGAACTCACAAGATGCTACCCAAGTCCATATTTAACAAGTGGCTGATCTTCATGACTTGAAGCAGCATAAGGTTAATCTCTGTGACAGCGAGCAATAAATTACATTCTCAACACAGCAAAATATCCATAGCCATCTCCAAGCCAGTCTTCAGTGATCCTTGACAGAAATAAATACCTAGGTCAGCTGGGTTGTCTAATATAGTTATAATAGCCTAGACATTGTCATATACCAGTTGATCATGGAACTATATTTCTAGCTTTTCAGGGAATGTTTAGAAAATCATAGCTATTAAAATAGATGCTAGTTTTTTTTCTTTAATAGCTGCTTTTGATAAGCCCAGAGAGGTTTCTTTTCACAGATTCAGATCAGAAACACAAATAGCAAGTGTCCCTATTCAATACAAAGGAGTTTGCTGCTTGGAAGGAGAGGATTTACTGATACATTTCACCTTCCTCTTAGATGCTGAAGCAGCTGTAACAATGGAATTAAAGTACAAAAAAAAAAAAAAAAAAACACAACATTTTTGTTTGAAGTGATAACTTAAATCCCTAAATGGTTTCTTTCAAAAATGTCTATTTTCTCTTTTACATATTAGTAGATTATTCCTGATTCTGATTACCTGTGACCAGTGTATTGGTTGTTCTGAATGAGAAACTGCTGTGGCTGAAGATTTTAGTTTTTGTCGGATCATGCAAGCAAAGTAAATAAGAAAGTGCTGCATTTTGATAACACAATTTATGCCACATCTACCTCACTCACAGAATAGCTGCAAGTCATGTTTTAGTTTGTATGTTATAATCGCCTGCTCATGATTTGTCTTAGAGCTGTTTATTATGAAATTTAAAATGTTAGCATAATAAAATATACAATGAAACAGATGAAGATAATAAAGAAGTAATATAAATTAGTGCTGTACAAAACTAAAATAGTATTCAAGATGTGAGGTTCCAAAGATTTAACATATAGCAGTCCTCCCTCCCATTATTTTAAAGTACAAATCAGTAAAATAACAGAGAGTAAAGACATATTGTAGTAAAGTAAATATCAGGAGAGTCTTTTTGGACAGAGCATTATTCATGCTTGCTTCCTGCTTGGTAAAGTACTACAGATGAGAAAGCCTCTCATTTGGTGCCACTCATTCAATCTCTGACAGAGGTGACACAAAAGTTGAAATGGGAAAATATATCTCAAGATACCTGAGCTTTAAAATCCTCAAGCAAGAACTTAAATAGCTCTCTTCAATGAACTGGGAACCTGTTTAGGTCTCTCAGAATTGATGAGTGGTCCCTAATGAGCCACCCTAGTTTAATAATAATAATAATAATAATAATAATAATAATAATAATAATAATAATGTGTAACTTGAACTAAGTACTTTTAGTTTCCAATCATTCCTGAAGGTCAATGTTCCATCTAACTCATTACATGAATGAACATGGGGATATACCAAGTGTGATAATCTGTTGCCAGATTATCCTTGTACAAGAGAGGTAATGTTTTTGCATCAGCCTGAGCTGTTCATAAAAAAATTAATGTTGCAAAGGAGACCTGCGTTTTTGGCCAGTAATTCCTAGCTGCATGCTTGACCTTTCAGAAAGACTACAGTCTTGTCACAGAACTGATGGTAGGGAGCCATCCAACCATCAGTTCTTATATCTTATCAGGACTGAGACCATTGCCAAGCTCAGAGTCTGGAGGGCTATTGCAAATTGGGCCTTTCAAGCCATAGCTATATAGTTGCTTAAAAGCCTGCACAGAGACAAATCCCTGAGCCATTTATACATCTATTACTCATTGGGAACTGCTTGCTCTCTGGTTCTTCCCTTGGCTTGCCTTCATTTTTTTTCAGGTCCAACATACTGATTTTTAGTCTTATGGTAAGCACAGTTAAAAACTGCATAACAGCATGGAACCCCTAGGATTACCGATAAGGCATCTAAACAATTTGTTCCAATTTTTTGCTTTGATGGTCTCATTCCCTCTAGCATACTGTTGAAATGTTCAGCTAGATCTTGCATTCATGGAAGACAGACTGATGTGTTCTTTGGCTTAATACTTGAACAGGCAGCACATTTTGTTCAGGAGAGAGGCATTCTGTTTTCTTTCTTTCTTTCTTTCTTTCTTTCTTTCTTTCTTTCTTTCTTTCTTTCTTTCTTTCTTGGCAAAGTGTTTTTTCCTAACTATGATCTTACAGGTGCCCAGTTTGGGAAACGTTTTAATTTTTATTCTTGTCTTCTGTTCCCAGCTGTATTAGGAGAGATAATACTAAGACTGTGAAATAATAAAAATAAGCATACAATAAGTAACTCATAAGAATAAGCTGAAACAAGGTTACAATACCAGCCTTAAGAAATCACAACTGGTTGGTTGTATTTGTATATACAAAATAAGAAAAGTGTTATAATTACTGAGGAAAAAAAATCTAATATAAGACAAAAATCCATGCTATCGGTTTCATCATTAACTGGTTATTTTACTTATAAACAAAAATTGCTTTAACTATCCATATTTTTTTTCCATAGAATACTACTCTTCAGGGTATCTACATCTGAGACACAGTTTGTGTTTGCATAGATTTTATACATTTATTTGTAGTCCTGATTTGACTTTTTATAATCTGTAGGTATTTTTTTTTTTACTCCAGGGACATGAATCCTACTTCTAACTTACAGTTATGACATAAATGGCTCCCCCTGCCTAAGAATGCAAAGTAAAATGTGCCAAATCTGGCTAATTTTTTTTTAACCTCTCTTTAAATAGTTGACAGTGATTTCATACAAACAAAAGTTTTATTTTAAACCACAGCTTAAACAAAATTCTGGTAGCGTATTATAGTTAATAATTTTAAACCTTTAACTTCTCCATTGCCAAGATCTACTGATGTTTAAATAAGTGGAATGTTTTTGGGTTTTTTAAAATTGCATTTTATGGTGGTTCTTTCCAAGCAGCCTTGAACTTCTGTAGTGCAAAGTAGGATATATATAATTTAAATAAATAAGTAATACAAGTTTCAGTGTTTGTGTTTCAAGTGTATGTGTGAGCATACAGGCACCATCTGTAGTGTCCCAATGCAAAGCAGAAATATCATATAGGTCCTAAGTTATCTACATATAGTACTACCTGCACCCTGCTGAAAAACAGGGTGTTTTTTTCTGTATGTGTTTCTGCAGATCTCCCACAAAATCTGACAATATTGTTAGAGTTGCAAAAAGCACATTCTGAGTGGGTTGTTATTAACACCCTGATCTGCTGTTTTGTGCACTCTAGGGTCATTTTTGATTTGTTTACTTGACAACATTTCTTCAGAAGAGGCTTTCTATTTTCTTCCTCTGAGGCTGAGAGAATATGGGTTGCTCAAGGTTATCCACTGGGTTATCTCCCAGAGTCTCCCAGAGTCTCAAGCCCAGTACTTGAGTCTCAACACCATGCTGGCTTTCTTTTAGTGGATGCTGTATTAGGCAGATGAAACCAACACATGCATTTATATTAACATTTCTTTCTTTCTTTTTATTGCAAATAGAGACCATAATAAAACTTGTAGCTTCCAATTTCAGATACATTCAGTAGGTGTCATTACATTCAGTGCACTGAAGCATGTAATATGGCTGGAAGTCAGTACCATCACCATGAATAAAGAACTGGGTGACATTCTGAATGTCTTGTGTAGCTTTATGATTTTCTCCTGACTCTCTGTTTCCTTGGGAAACATGGGAGGATTACTCTTTCTACAGATCGCTAACTGGGTAAAGAACAGGAAGTAGAACATAGGGCTAAATTGACATTTCTCATAATGGGAAAGAGGCAAGACAGTGAGCTCATCCACAGATCTCTTGTAATAACCAAACTTGTGGATGTCCTCTCCCCTCAAACAGTGGAAACATAAACAGAGTGAAAAATTCCCAGAGAACCTCAGCAGATCCAGTGAACAGGGAAGAACTGGTATAAGGGATTCAATATAATTAAGATGAAGCATTTTGGGATCAATCAATCAGTCAATCATGGAAGTTCATATTCACAGTTCCAGCATCTGATAATTCAGTTGAAGTGTCAACTCTGCTTTTGGGATTATTAGTACTTTTGCCAAAATGACAGCATTTTTACATGCAACATAAGTAACTATGGTAAGAGATTATAGCATAAAATGTAACAGATTTCAGCAAATTGCATATCCTCCTCCTGTCCACAGTTGGACCCTAGGAAGGTGCCTTAGATTGAGACCATTTGTCCACGTAGCACAGTGTTGGTGCCACAGGAATTCTGCCATCCATGGAGATGCCCAGGATTGAATTTAGAATCCTATGCATGCAAAGCAGGTATTCTACCATTGAACTAGGAGTATGGCTCAGAGTGCTAGGCAAACAAGCCCTTCTTTGGGATACATTTATGTAGAAAGGGATTCTTCTCTCTGATAATTTTCCTGGTTACACTTAACATTCCTTTGCTCCTGGAGTTCACTGAACATGTTTGACTAGCTTGCAATTTGGCCTTCTTTTGGTACACAGTATTCACTCAAGCATGCTGATATCTCCCTTTTGTTTCTCTGTATGGTATAATAGACACTGAACCACCCAATAGCTGTTAAGGGAATCAGAGGGATCTACAACAACAAAAAAGTTGCATATTCCTCTTATCTAAGAGAAGTGCTCCTGTTGGTGGCCTCAGACAACCTGGGGCAGAGTCTTTTGTGGAGAAGAACATGATGTTATCAGACCAAGGTCCTAACTAGACTACCATTCTTCTTCCTACACTGGTCTATCAAATGCTGCCCTGTTTCAGAATAAGAGGGCAGCAGCCCTTTCTTTCTGTATATTTCCCAGCAACATATTCAGAAGCCTTCTGCCTCTGGTGCTGAAGGTAGTTAGTTAGTCACATTCTGAGTCATAGACATTTCTCCATCAATTTGTATGATTCATGTTTAAGTCATTGGTATTACCACATCCTCTGAAAATGAATTAATCAGTTTAACTATGAGCAGTGTGAAGTTCCCCCCTTTGTCTGTGTTGGGTCTCCTACTACTCAGCTCCATTTGTTGAGCCTGGGTTCTAGTATTATTTGAATGGAAGAATCTTAGAATCATAGAGTTGGAAGAGACCACAAGGGCCATGAAGTCTACCCCCTTCCAGAAAACACAAGATGTTATTACACCAGGGGTTCCCAACCTGTGCTCCAAGGAACCCTTAGGACTCTGCGAGCACTTCCCAGGTGTTCCATGGCCCTTTCAGGAAAACGAAAGAAATAAAAATTGAAGGAAATTAAAGAATAAGAATATATTCTTATATATACTCCTAAACACAATTAACTTGTAAGACATAGGGTAAGCCTCTTAGGGGCTCCACTATAGAAATAAGGGCTCCATGAGTCAAAATGGTTGGCAATCACTGTATTAGACGAAGGTCTTAAGGAAGAAAAGCTTTTCCTTTGCAACAGGCATAATTGTATTCACTTATTTCATTTCTCCTATTACTTCCTCCTGCCCAAATCAAATAGCACCTAAAATTGCAACCTTTCCTTGTACAGGAATTTTTTCAAATTCTGAAAATTTTTGGCACTTTGTTCCACCTCTACAATAACTTTTTTGAAGAGTAATTGTGAAAACTGTACACAGTATTGCAAGAGTAATCACACAAGAGTTTTTCATAGAAAACATTGTTACCAACAGTATCTTTCTTAAATCTTTCTTTCCTTTTGACATGTGCTGCACACAAGATATTGAATGCACATTCATTGATATTAGTTTTGTTGTTGTTGTTAATTGCTCATGGCGACCATGTGGACGAGACATCTCCCAAGATCCCCATCATCTTACTTGGCTGTTACTGTTTTACTGTTTTGTGCCTTCAAATTACTTCCAACACATAATGACCTAAAGTGAACCTATCATAGGGTTTTCTTGGCAAGATTTGTTCAGAGGAGGTTTGCCATTGCCTTCCCCTGAGGTTGAGAGCATGTGACTTGCCCAAGGTGCTGAAGAGATGGTGTGAGTAGGGCAAGGCTTTTTAATTTTTTTTAAAAATTAAAAAATCTTTTAAACATTTATTTAAAATAACCACATGAAACAAGGTACATGTAAATACATTTAGGCTGTGCATATGATATTGCAATTTATTTAAGGCCATAAGTTTAATTTTGCTAGTTGTTCATGTCACAGCTATTGCTATTATATTCAGTTATATATTGGAATTATGATTTATAAATAACATTAGCACAAAACAATAATAATAAAAACATTACTAAGGTTTCTGTATGGTGTGGTATGGGAGAAGGTCAGTGTCGGGGGGTGACACCATGAGATACTGCACCAAGTGACGCTAGCCCTAGTGACACCATGTCTAGAGGATTATCTGTTCTTCCTCCCAAATTCCTTCAATGTACTATCCCATTGCATATCATGGGACTTGAACATCCACAGGGATCCTGGAACCAAACCACAACAGATTTCAAGGGCCCAGTGGCAGGCAAGTATGTAACAGAACACAATTGGTTTAGGCTGGGGAAAAAATACTAAACAGTGAGCAAATTTACAAGGCTGTGAGAGCTTGGACCTAAAACAATGTGAAGCTTTAGGAGTTGCTAAGAGGAGGAAAAGATGAGAGAAAGAAATTGAAAAGTAATATATATAGTGGAACTTGGATAATTCGAACTTCAAGGGACCAGTAAAAAAATTTGAATTATCCAAAATTCGAATTATCCAAAAAACGGGATACTGTATTGCAAAATTTAAATACAGTACACATACATTTTTGTGACTCCGCCGCAGCCTTTCCGCCTCTCCTTCCTCCTCCTCCTGGCGCTGGGGGGGGGCTTGCCTTGGGCTGCGGCGGTTTGGAACTCCACCGTGGCCTCTCCACCTCTCCTTCCTCCTCCTCCTGGTGCTTGGGAGTTGGGGCCTTGGGCTGCGGCGGTTTGGGACTCTGCCACAGCCTTTCCGCCTCTCCTTTCTCCTCCTCCTGGTGATGGGGGAGTTGCCTTGGGCTGCACGATTTAGGGTTGCCTTGGAAAAACTTCGAATTATCCAATATATAATTCGAATTAACCATAATTTTTTAACATTGTTTTAATACAAGATTAATATATATATATATATATATATATATATATATTCCCTAATGCAAACACACACACATAGAACACACACCAAAGAAAGAGTAGACAGATTGGATACCTGAAATTTGCAGGGAAAGTACTCCCCAAATGACAGTTTTTAGAGATGGCAAAAGTTACCTCTCATTGGTCTTGCTGGACTTGCCTTGGGGAAAATCTAGGAAGTGTTGGCTGTGCTGTTGGCAGGATAAGAAAAGGACAAGCTAACCAAAGCCCTGAAGGCTACACGCTAGAGATGGAACTATGAGAAAAAGAATGAGCTAATAAGATTCTCTGTTCAGAATCCCAGATTCTGGAGATTTATGAAAGAGTGATATGATCTTAGAAGGAACAAAATATAGGCTAAATGGTAATTTCAGCAAGAGGACCCCAGATCAGAATTCTTGGTGATGCTGCAAGTAAATTCTACCCCCAGAGCTAATTACCTTTGGATCCGGAATCATTTTACAGCATTTCAGGCAAGAGAAGGAAATTCGCTTAAAGCAAAGTAACTTATTAACAAAGAGTGTCTGAGTGAAGTGCCTAAGAGATACTAAACAGTACTTGGTTTAACAAAAGGTAGCAGTTTCTCAGACAAGTAATTAAGAAAGACATCACACATGTGTAAACTGGTCAACCTTATCCCAAATGTTGCATTTTCTGTGGTATACCCTGTCTATAATGCATTATTTGCCATGTGATGGGATAGATAGAGCCTTATATTGTGGATATTTGTTATTTCAGTAGCTTCATAGTTTTATAGTATATGGTAGATAGTGTAGTTCTGTATGGGTGATAGATATAGGCTTAGATCAGAAGCCTTTTCAGTTAACCCTTGTTGTCCTAAACCAGACAACCAAAGAGGTTATGTTTTAGAACAGGCATATGTGTATTTTGGGCAGTATGTTGGATAGATCTGTCTCATAACACTGTACATATGAATCAAAGGATACAGAAAGCGTTACAAAATGCATGTGCATGTCAAATATATGGCTTTGATATAGCATTTTCTTAGATAACCAGAAGAGGGCATACTTGCATGCCACAATACTTTTCTGCATAATTTAAATATATGTATTCTGCTACTGTACTGCTGCAATAAAAATGAAATTTAATGATAATAAACAAAATGCAGAGCCTATTTTTTATGAAGTACAGGAGCTTTAACAAGATACTGCATTTTGAATGTTTATCTAGAATACAGTAAAGATGTAAGCACCTGTTCCTGGAGAAGTCAGAGCTGGCCACGATGGTACATACTTTGGTTTCATCCCATTTGGATTACTGTAATGTTCTCTCTGTGGGGCTGCCTTTGAAAAGTGCTCAGAAACTTCAGTTGGTCCAAAGAGCTGCAGCTAGGCTGTTAACTGGAGCTGGTTACAGCGAACATACAGCTCCCTTGTTGCAAGAGCTCTATTGGCTGCCAGTCCGTTTCCGTGCACAATTCAAAGTGCTGGCTTTGATCTATAAAGCCCTATATGGCTTGGGTCCAGGTATTTGAAGGACCGTATC
>CM034708.1:7001107-7025129 GCA_020142125.1 Phrynosoma platyrhinos
CCCAGAGGGCTTTTTCTATTGTCGCTCCCAGACTCTGGAACGGCCTGCGGGACGAGATCCGTGAATTAACATCTTTGTATAGCTTTAAAAAGGCTGTCAAGACGGATCTCTTCCGGCAGGCCTTTCCGGACTAGAGAGCTAGCCCGGGACCCTCCGAAGTTGGGTACTTCCATAGTACTCATTTCAATTCCCTCAAGTAGATCTGCGGGGGACTGTTGCATTGTAGCTGACTTGTGTGCTGTCAGTTGTTGTTGTTAATTATGTTTGGTTTTTAGATTAATTACGGCTTAAGTGCAGTTGTTTTAAATGTAATTGATTTAATAATGTTTTGGGGGGAGGAGGGATTGTTGTTGTTTTAACTTGTTTGTAATTCACAAATTTTATTGTTCACCGCCTAGATTGGTTTTCCACTGGGGCGGTATATAAATAAAATATATTATTATTATTATATTATTACCATCAGAATCATCCACTCCCTTCTTCAGAATTGTTTACTTGAGTCATTCTATTATCTATAAGGTGTTAACTGCAAGTGTGCTTTATATGTGTAAAAAGCCAGTGTTGTATGGGTGGTGGGAAAATCCTGCAAAACTTGAAAACATATGAATCTATAATAACCAACACTTAATATATAAACAAAAATTTGAAGAAACAGAAGAATTTGCCTAGAAATAATAAGGAAATAGAAAGCTGTCTTACATCTGGCTTTCCATACTTCTTGGAAGAGATGGGGAGAATTCAATTCCACTTCACTTAAAAAAAAGAAAAGAAAAAAAATTCACCAACTTTTTTAGATATTTTGACAACTTGTAAAACTAAGATGGGATACACTGAATTTTGTCCATGCCCAGGGATTTGAATGTTTAAAAATCTTGGTTTGATTCTCTGTGTGTTCAACCATATAAATGTTGAATTTTTTGCAAACTCATATTTCCTAGCTACATGGCAGATAGGGAACTTTGCCAATGACAGATCATTGGAATTGGATTTAGGAAGATGAAATGGAAGATGACTGACTTTTAATGGGCCATTCCAGATGTTGTGTTACAAATCCTTAATGTTTCCCTTTCACTGTGACCTTGGGCTCTGCATCATCCCTGAGAAGTTAAACCTCACTTGGCTCTGATGGTACTTCTAACAGTAAAGGTCTGATTGCCAAATCAGATATGATACTGTAAGTGCAAAAACATTTCTACATCTACTTGACTTGATTGTATTGGCACTTGTATGAGGCCTCTGCAGTTGTGTTTTCTTTATTTGTACCAAACCAATGCAAATCCTGTTGCCCTTTGTCTGGACCTGTCACACTTGGCTGAATGTATCCTACAGAGATGAGGATCACACATGGATGCTGTATTCTAATGAGAGTGAGTTGCTTAAATGATTTCATAGTTTGGATTATTCAAAGAATCAGTGCTGAATTTTGCTCAAATCAGTAGTTATTGCTCTACACAGTTTGTTATTTCAGGCCACATGTGTTCAAGTACAGATACAAAATGTATTGGTTATGGAAAAATGTATAAATCACATTCAGTACAGAGAATGTGAGAGGTGATAGTAGCAAAATTTTGTGGACATGATGGCTTACTATCCTTATTGTAGTCTTTACATTCATTCAAATATGACTGTAGTAGGCAACTTTCAAGTACTTTGAAGTATAATTAAAAATAGGTGGGCAAAATGCTTTATGTCTTCCATTATTACAATATCTACAGTAATCTTTGTCTTATAATGAGTATAGTGTTCAGAATTCTTTAAGACAACAAAAAAATAATTTACTTCAAAAGAAGAATGGCAAAACAGCTGAAGTTTACATGCGATTTTAATTTCTCCTTTTTATATTACATGGAAAGCTAAAGTTAGTGATCTTATTGACCTCTAGAAAAACTATTAACAATTCAGAATAGTTCTCAACTGTTCTTGTCGTGTTGACTATACTTTTCTTTGTGGGATCATTGTCATTTCTCTGACTCTTTTCAAATCTTCATGACACACAACTGACAAAGTCTCCTTAAAACATAATGCATGAAGGGCTCAGTGAAGTGGTGGCAGAATCAAGATGACACTTGAATGTGAAATGTAACCTTTCTATCTCACTTTGTGATAAAAAAAGAAATATGAGTGGCATTACCAAACATAAACTCAGGACAGACCCCCTCTAAAAAAGATAATGGATTAAATAAAGGGAAAGAGAAACCTACAGAAGCTTTTCTTGATCTTTCATTTCACCTCCGTTTGACTGATTTGCTGCATTCTATTTCCCTTTTACTTCATTCATTTCTCTGTTGGACATATCTTCCAATTCTCTCTATTTCTGCATCTTAAAAAGTTCCACAGCTTTTTAGATTACGAGCCTTCATTCAAGTCTATCTTCCTGTGTAATGGTTTAAGTCAGGGGTAGGCAACCTTTCCCATTTAAGGGCCGAGGGACTTCAGCTCCCAGAAGCCTCAGCCATGTTGGCCAATAGTCCCATGTTGGCCAATAGCTCCTGGGATTCTGGGAGCTGAAGTCCTTCGGCCCTTAAAGGGGAAAGGTTGCCTACCCCTGGTTTAAGTTTTTAAATGTTAAAAAGAGAGAGAAAGAGAGAGCAGGGATCACTTTTGCTTTACTTCTTTCCTCAACCATTTAAGCAACTTTTCCCTTGGCCCTCAGACTCACTTTTTTTCATTTTTAATAAGACTGTATTATAGTAGATCCCATCTTACCAAGTCATTGTAAAGGGTCACAAAAATAAAATGCAGATGTAAGGGATATAAAATCTTCATTTGTCTCATTCTTGCATACAAAAATTAGAAACCATGAAAACCTTTTCCTTGCCAGCAAGATGAGAGATTTTCTATTTAACCCAGTGAGAATGTTTTATTTGTGAGAATGATTATGCGGTTAGCCACACAAATTGTAAGCCCAAATTGCAGTAACTTCTGCTTTGCTACATTTTTTAAATAGTAGAAATGGATGTGTTTCCATTTTTTTGTTCAATAAGCAAGTTTTTATATCTTACTGTAGCTGTATTTTGCTTCAAAAAGGGAAAAAGACAATTGTTTTAGACAGAGATGTTTTACACAAGCTTGTGGTAATGGCACTAGTATGCCTTTAAGTTGTTCTGACTTACAGTGGCCCTAAGACAATCCCATCATGGGATATTCTTGGCAAAATGTGTCTAGAGGCAGTTTTTCTCATTGCCTCCCTCTAAAGCTGAAAGAGTATGATTTGCCCAGGGTCACCCAGTGGGTTTCCATTCAAACCCTGAGCTCCCTGAGTCCTAGTCCAACATTCAAAACAGTACACCATTCAGGCTCATACACCAACTGCAGGAACATTTTAAAAGTTTTTTTTTTTTTTTGGTCTTGTTCTGACACTGGAAGTGGAAAATCTCATAGGATTTAACAAATTCTCAATGGGCTGTCTCCAGAAAGCCTATTTGGTCTAGTGAGATTTTTTCTTCACATTCCTAATAACCACTTTAGTGTTCCTTTATAAATGCTCATCACTACAGCTTCTCCTGCTGCTATGATGCAGAAGGATCAGGTATCCAGTATAGCTGAACCTGATGAATATTTTCCTGAGCCCTTTAAACTTCGTATTTGTCTATTTTAATTGCTGCCCACCCTTTTTCTGATGCTTTGCCAAAGTTTCAAAGGTAGGCTTCTGAGGCTTGCAAAAATCCTCTGAAATCTCCACCTTCATATTCTCTCACACTGTACGTATACTTGTTTCCATCCTCAGTATGTTTCAGTGCCTCCCTTTTTAGTCTCTGGCCCCCAACATGAATTGTATGATTGTTGCCAATTAGATATTACATTGTTAAAATTATGATGCCATGAAATCCACATAGCTCTTTAGGTTTAATTATCGTTTTCTGATAAAATCCTTTGGAGCCAATTTGGCAACTCTGCAGTCTAGTGAGATATAAATTATCTTCTAGCCTAGGTCTTAGATTTTAGAGGACTAACTTCATAGAGTCTAAAGTCTTCAAGCTTTCTGTTCTCCAGCACAATGAATATAGTTGCCTTTAGTTCCATAATATTCCTGGGGAATATTCCCAGGGAAGAGAACTTCCCTTGGTTCATATCACTCTTCATAAAACAGATTCCTGGTTATTCTGCTTTGCTCCCTCTTTTCTGCCTTTCTCTTCCATACAATTTATATAGTTGCCACTGAAAATGGGTCATGTTGCTTATCTCTTACTTCTCACCTGTTTCTGAAATGGCATGCATCATTTTCTAGTGAAGTGACACAAGGAACAAACCTGCAGAGTTTCTACTCCTGTACAGTCCCTCACAGTGGGGAAATTCAGGCAGATGCCTTTTAACCTTTGGCTTTTCCAGTGTTGTGGAACATATTCCTCTCTCATTCTGCTTCATTTCACTTCATGCCATATTATCTTTCAAATTACTGTGGCCTCATGGTCTTGGGAGATTTCATTTCTTCCCCCCGCCCCCCATTATTGACTTTCTCCACCTATACCCAATGGTTGGTTTCCATACTTGTGTGTGTTTGTGGGGTGTGGATCTATCTCATCTCTTCTCATTGTATTCCCTTTTCCAATCCCAAACAGACTTTATTTTAAGCATGCCCTCAATTCCCTCCCCTTTCTCACCATCATGCTTTGATGCTGTGTTTTGGGAATTTCTCTGCTGGAGGCACTTGGAAATTATTTTATTTGAACTTTTGTCTCAAGGTAACTAAAGGTGGCTTGCTGTTGTTGTTATGTGGCTTCAGATTGAGTCCGACCTATGATAACACTATAACATATTTTTCTTATGATTTATTCAGAAGAGGTTTGCCATTGCCTTCTTCTAAGCCTAAAAGAGTATAACTTGCTCAAGTTAACCCACTTGGGGATTCAAGCATGGTTTTCTGGAGTCCTGATCAACACTTAAATCTCTGTATCACACTGGCTTTCTAAGGGTGTCAGAGGACTGCAGATTAATATGAACCTGCTTTTGCTGTTTTCTTTGCCTGTCCATTGTATTTGAGGCAGGAGTAGCATTGTCTGTCATCTAGTACCCACTTTCCATAGAATCAATCCCATTGAAAGACTAATTCTCAGTAGATATTACCGGTATTTTTAAATTGTAGTCTTTTTAATATTGTAGCTCCTGTTCTCCATTTCTTTTTACAGTGATCTTTCTGGTTCCTCTTTCCTCCATTTGCTTGTATGTTTCTTTCTATTTGCAAATATTTCTTTGGGAAGAGGCAGGGTCCCCTCCTCACATCACAAACCTATCTCTAATTGTGTCAGCCAGAACTGTATGGGTGGGGGATAGAACTACAAGTTTTGGGCAGGTTCTGGCCTTAATGAAACTCACCCACCAGTGAAAAGAGACCACACAATAAGATGAGATGAGTCATCTTGAGAAATAGATATTAATTAGTTTATTGAAACTGCCACCACTTTTTAAACTTCATCCTTTATGTTGGGAATAAGGTGACATTCAGATTTTATCTCCAGGTACCCAGGGCTCATAAAACAACAGGGCAAACACCAATACAGGTTAAGGTACTTGGTTTATTTTAGTGTGTGGTCCCAAGGGAAGGATGGGAAGGATAAAAAGGTTATTAATATTCCTTTGGAAAGAATAATTATAACAGCACTTTATCTCTATGATATTCATTAGCAAGCACTGTTAGCAAGATGATGAATCATGCATCCTCTTTTATACTGTAAAAAAAAATGTAGAGCATTACATTGTCACAGCATTAGTTAAAATAGTTTTTCACAAGGGGGACTGTATGGGTGCAAAAGAGCCCAAAAACAATTTGACCACATTAAATGGAAAGGAGATTATGGCCCATAATCTGTTTGCAAAACAAAATGAACAAAAAAGCATAGTGATATTTCTGCTATTCTTTCCTAAATTAATGAATCTTAAGTAATTATTTAATCTTCCAGTGCTTTTCCAGGACTAATAGACAATCATCATAGTGGGTGTCATGTTTTGAACAATCAATCTATTATATGGGAGCTGCAGATTCCAAGGAGTAGGCAGGAAAGTCTGGGAGAGAATCAGACATTTTAGGAAATATTGGAAAACTAGACATGCAAGATACTCAAGTTTGTCATTGATATTCCATAAATAAATGCTGAAGTTTTATTTATTGTTTCATTCAGGGAGCCAGTAGTAACTCTGCAGGGGGAAATGATTGAGAAGGACTTGCGACACACAATTTCCACAGACTGATGGGCAAATTATTTCTCATTGTCTTCCTAGCACAGAGACAGGAGTTTCAATCAGCGGGGAGCCACTTTTTGCTTTTGAGTAAGCACATGTGGCAGTGGATTAGGGATCTCATACCAATGGAAAGCGTAACTGAATGCAATAGGGAAATTTCGATCAGGCACTAGATATACCCAAGGAAGCCCTTCCCAGTCATTCATTATGATGACATCTTTATATCAAAGTTCTGTTGCTAGGACTCTTATCAACAGCAGCAAAAACTTAAACTAAACAAGATTAGTTTTTCTTCTACCTCCAAGAGCAAAATCAAAGCTCAAGCTGTCTGCATACTTTTTTAATGCAAGCTCTTATCCTGCCTTCACAGATTTTCATTCTATGATTTTAAAACAGCAAACATGAAAAACCAAAAATATGGAATATTCTTGCATGGGAGTTGGAGTCTTGGGCCCAGAACAGACAGGCTAAATGAAGTGGCTTCTAGCCACTCCGTTTACATGACACACACTTCCAAAGTGTCCAGAAGCTTCTCCGACACTGGGCTCCATTCCTTTGGACCAGACCAAAAAGGAGCTGAGATTATTTGGCTACTGGTGGAATGGCTTGGGTCTTGCAGCGGCGACCCACTTTGGTCTCGGCCCACTTGTAGCCAGAGCGGCCTTGGTCTGCTCCTTCCTGGCCATTTGCTGTGGCCCCTAGACACTGAGATCTCCTCAAATACAGTTATTAAATCTTCTTTCATGATTTTTAGATATAATAAAGACCCTGTTAAACCATCCAACTATTTCAGAATCAGATTAAAAGTTTGCTCTGAGACTTGATCAACAATATTATTTAACTTTCATTGTCAGGTTGTCAAAGATCACCACATTTGCTCCTGGGTTTATCCACCCAAACAACTTTCACATCAAAAAGGAAAGAGAAAACAAGAAGATTCGTCATCAAGTTGTTATTTTGACCTGGATTTGTGGGTCCATTATGTCCAACACATGAGGTCGAGACCTTGATTTTGTTCTAGGTTGGATTTAAATCCTGTAAAGAAGAGTTGGACCTCTTAATATAAGCCATAAATATGTATGATTTTTTTCAGTTCTCAACAGATAGAACTTTCTTCTTTCTTTCTACAGTATGGTGTGTGGATATTTTCCCAAGCCATCTCCTAAAGATGTTAGCTGTTTTACACTGGGCTTAAACTTGTAGTCAAATCTGAGAGTGATATGCCTCATTTATCTGCCAAACATGAAAAGATTCAGAGTGATATTTCTGTCACTTAACACTGTCAAAATGATGTATTCTCTTACATCTTGCGTACTGCAGAATAGCTGGAGTTGTAACTGTTGTGCTCGGCAGAAATATAGGAACAATTGCTGTCAGGCATAGAAATACGAGAGGCAAGTATGGTAAACCTCAGGACACAACAAGAGGTCTTGTTCTCTTGAAATATGGGATTGGTACAAAGCTGTTGGGGTGGAATGGCAGGAGATGTTTTTTCTGCTTCCTAGCAGCAATACTCTGAGCCTTGTGGTGAAGAGGAGTAGTAATCTTGGCTCAGGATTTGTGCCATAGTTAAGTGTGCATTAAAATCAAAACTAAATGATTGTCTACATCCCTAAGTTCCTCTCCCAATGAACACAGATCATTGAAGTGTTTGAAAGAAGATACTTGGGGGAAAAAAGTAAGAAATTAGAAAGACAGATGTGGATGTTGAATTTCCCACAGATTGGCATAAATGATATTTTACTGCTATAGAAATGTAATTTTCACCTTCACATTTCAGGTATCACTACCAACAAATTGGTTACTGCAACATTCATCTTCTCATTAACTTGATTGTTGTAAGTGACAACATACAACCTATTTAGAAATTCAGTGCTGGTACTGTGCCTCACATTTTTGTTCTAAAATCCAATGTGTTGATTGGTTAGGCTATCTTGTGAGATCATGTTTTGACTTACAATTTACACATTGAATTGCTTATATAAGCAGATCCTTGGAATGTGTGTTCTGGGAATCATTGCTGTGCATACATTTTTGTCCTTGTGTGCCATCTAAGTCTTTTTTATGGGATACAAAGTAAGTGTGTTGTTGAGGACCTTTCTGTGTGATACCAAGTTTTTGTGGTAGTTTTTGTTCACAGTGAAGTTACTTCAAGTTACTATTGAGCTATATGTTAACATTTCTTCTGCTTCTCTGTTGCTTTGATGAATTCTGAGCTCTGAAATTTGGATCCAGACAATCTCACCTTACCTTCAGCTGTGACAAAACACCACCCACTTCCTAACATTCCCTGTTTCTTGATATTTAACTTTTCTTCTGCCATCTGGACTTTTCACTTGGCATTTGCAGTGCAACATTTGGTATCAGACTGAGCTGAGAACTAGAAAATGTTTTGTTTGATTTTATGCTGTATTTGTGGGGAAAAGGCTTGAAAGCTAAGGTGGCCTTAGCTATGTCTGGTGTGCATTTTTAGTGTATAATGCTATTTAGCTATTAAATTTGCAGTTTGAACTCGCTAAGTGATCTACTGTATCCCTTTAATGCAATATACTAATTGAGAAAGAATAATTTTAGAGCTAGCATGGACATAATGCTGTTTGGCTTCTTAAGCATATTTAAGACTACAGGCTTCTGGATTATGTGCCCTTCTCCTCATCACTCTACTTCTGTGGGAGCTAGCTCATTTCTATATTTGACTTGGAATCTCCACTCTTTCATTTGAGATAAGAACAGTGTGCATTTTCTTCTCCTCTGTTATATAATTCCTTTTGTAACCAGACACAAGTTAGGATGCCCTTTAGCTTTCACTCTCAACTGACACTTCCTTTCTAGAGAGAACTAAGAGCCAAAGATAACTTTTAATTCTTGCTCAAAACCCCAAATTCAGCATAGACTTGTTGCTAGTCAGGAAGACAATTTTGTGTTTTTCCTCCACTTCCCAGAGTGAGTTCCAGGGAAGATAATTCCAAGTGCTTTCCTTTGCTCCCTAGGCTGTATTATCAACCAGGGTAGTGGAGCACAGAATCAAGAAAGAGGTAGTACAGGAACACCTGGCTACTCTAATTGAATTCACTTCTCCAGGGCCAGATGAACTATATTCAGTGCTAATGAAGTGGCAGAAGTAATCTCAAAACTGCTGGCAATGAACAGGTGAGGTTCCAGAATAATAATAATAATAATAATAATAATAATAATAATAATAATAATAATAATAAATTTTATTTATAACCCGCCTCTCTGCATCGCAGTCGACTTGACGAGGGCAAATGTGGTCCCCCTCTTCAAAAAGGGGGAAAAAGAGGACCCAAACAATTACCACCCGGTCAGCCTGGCATAAATACCAGGAAATATTCTAGAGCAGATCATTAAAGAGACAGCCTGTGTAAGCAGTTAGGGATGCCATGAACACTAAAAATCAGCATGGCTTTTTCCAAACAAAAATTCATGCCAGACTTAATCTTATCTTTGTTTTTGATAGAGGTACAAGCTTGGTAGATGATGGGAATGCTGTGGACATAGCATATCTTGATTTCAGTAAGGTGTTTGACAAGGTCTCCCATGATATTCTTGGAAAAAGGCTAGTAAAAAGTGGCCAGACAATGCTGCTGGTTAGATAGATTTGTAATTAATTGGCTGACTGGTTGAGCCACCAAAATGCTCACCAATGGCTCCTCTTCATCCTGGAGAGAAGTGACTACTCAGGTGATATAGGAGTCTATCCTGGGCCCAGTGCTACTCCACATCTTGGTCAATGTTTTTTTTGTGGGTTTTTCGGGCTGTGTGACCATGTTCTAGAAGAGTTTCTTTCTGACATTTTGCCAGCATCTGTGGCTGGCATCTGTGGCTGGCATGAAGATGCCAGCCACAGATGCTGGCGAAACGTTAGAAAGAAACTCTTCTAGAACATGGCCATACAGCTCGAAAAACCCACAAAAAACTATGGATGCCGGCCATGAAAGCCTACGACTTCACATCTTGGTCAATGACTTGGATGATGAAATAGAGGGCAAGCTTATAAAATTTTCAGATGATACCAAATATTGGAAGATATATCTAATGCCTCAGATAACAGGATCAAAATTCAAAATTATTTTAATGGATTAGAAAGCTGGGCCAAAACTAACAAAATGAATTTCAACACAGAAAACTGTAAGGTATTCGGCTTATGTAGAAAAAAATAAAATGTACAGATATAGGATGGGGGACACCTGGCTTGAAAACACAACAGGTGAAAAGGATTTAGGAGTCTTAGTAGACCACAAGTTGAACATGAGAGTGAGATGCAGCAGGTAAAAAAAAGCCAATGTGATTCTAGGCTGCATCATTCGAAATATAGTGTCTTGAACGATCAAGGAAAGTAATAATACAACTCTATTCTGCTTTGGTCAGACCTCACTTGGAATACAGTGTCCAGTAGTGCCCTCCCTCTATCCACCATCATCAAGGGAGAGAAGGCTGGCCATCTCCATCAGGCCTAGCCTGAACAAGTAGAAAGGCCCTCCCTCCATCCACCATCATCGAGGGAGAGAATGCAGGCCAGCTCCATTGGGCCTAGCCTGAACAAGAAGAAGGGTCCTTCCTCCATCCACCATCATTGAGGGAGAGAAGGCAGGCCAGCTCCATCAGGCCTAGCCTGAACAAGAAGAAGCGCCCTCCCTCCATCCACCATCATTGAGGGAGAGAAGGCAGGCCTAGCCTGAACAAGAAGAAGGCCCTCCCTCCAGTCCATCTGCTTTGGTCCAGGCTTTAGATGGAGAGAAGATCTGCTGGACTTATTCCTGTTCCCCACCACCATTCCCTTCTCCTTTTGTGTCTTGTCTTTTTAGATTGTAAGCCTGAGGGTAGGGAACCATCTAAATAATCCATTTGTATGCCACTCTGATAGCCTTTTGACTGAAGAGCGGGGTATAAATACTTCATCATCATCATCAGTTCTGGGACCCACAGTTCAAGCTGGAGCATGTCCAGAGAAGAGCAGCCAAAATGGTAAAAGGTTTGGAAACCATGCCCTATGAAGAGCAGCTTAGGGAGCTGGGTAGGTATAGCTTAGAGAAGAGAAAATTAAAAGGTGACATGATAGACATGTTGAAATATTTTGAAAAAAAGTTATGTCCAGGATGGAGCAAATTTGTTTTCTGCTGCTCCAAAGACTAGGACATTGACCAATGGATTCAAACTATAGGAAAAGAGTTCTCAGCTAAAGAGAAAGAACTTTTTGTTGGTAAGACCTGTTGTGCAGTGGAATACAGTGCCTCAGAGTGTGGTGGAGTCTCTTTCTTTGGAAATTTTTAAACAGACAATGGATGCCCATCTGCTTGGAACATTTTGATTGTGTATTCCTGCGTGACAGGGGGTTGGACTAGATGGCGCCTGTGATCTCTTCCAAATCTGTGATGCTATGAGTCTAGGATCAGAAGAATTATTTCAATAACCCAGTCATCTATTGACAGTAGATGTCAACATGACATCTTTCAGTAGCTCAGTTATGGGAATGCTTCCCCCTTACACCACACCTTCAGTTGCTATTGGAAGAACTCTGGATGCCAGATGACACCATTTAAGTAGTATGGTGGAAATGAAATGTTCTGTTAGTATATTTGGAAGTCACATACTTTATAGTTGTTTTCAGAGACTTGAATAATTATCTTTGAGAACCTTGACACTAGGCTAAATGTAGTGATTGGTCTTTAAACTGAGGGATAATTTTTAATCCATAAATCTAAATCAGCCCTTCCTCCTTTTCAGTGCTCTCATAGGCTGAACAGATAAGAACTTGGAAATGGATCATTTTGAATTATGCTTCTGCTCCCCTCGCCCTCAATAAGTTTGACTTGTGAGACTGGAAAAATATCAATATGCCCAGTGTGCTTTATTTTACCTACTCAGCTTTCTGAATCATTTATCAGAAGGGTAGCATGGAAATATTTCATATATCTATTGTAGGTTGTCTTTTTGACAATAAGCTTTTTTTTTTAATGGCTACTTCTTATTTTACAGGTTTGTAGTTAATATATATGAAAGCCCATGACTGGCTTAGTGCTTTAAACCTTGTTAGAATAAATACTCTTCAACTAATGAACACTCTGTTTATAGAAATTAATTCTGGTAGACATACACTAATAACAGGTTGTTGTGGTTCAGGGGTGGTGGCCCGTGACCTACCAGGCCACATGCAACTTTGCTCCTTTTCCCTTGAAATGTGTATGTGAAAGAGACCTCTGAGAAGCACAGTTCTCTCTTAAGTGTGTCAGTTTCAAGTCTGTGAAACCAGTGGTTAACTTCCTGTTAGTTCTTCTTTCAGTGTCAGGGGATGGTGTGGCCTGTGAGGGTCCATGAGGCTTCAGAATAATCTCCAGAGGTTGCCTTGCCCAGATGTAGTTAGTAGCACTAGTTGATTGTGTAAATCAGGGGTAGGCAACCTTTCCCCTTTAAGGGCCGAGGGACTTCAGCTCCCAGAAGCCTCAGCCATGTTGGCCAATAGTCCCATGTTGGCCAATAGCTCCTGGGATTCTGGGAGCTGAAGTCCCTCTGCCCTTAAAGGGGAAAGGTTGCCTACCCCTGGTGTAAATTGTGTTACAAATAGAGTGAGGGTTTTGTAGAGTAGAGTAGAGTGAGGGTTTTGTTTTTTGTTTTTTTAGGTCAGGTGTACTTCACTCTGCTCATTGGCACTATATGTTTTGTGTTGCTCTCCTAATATTTGTTGTAGTGTTGCTTTGATACGTTTTAGGTCTAGGGCATTTTATTATAATATAGCTGAGGAGCTTTTTTCACTTATGTTACATTTTCTTGCTCTGGTGCAAGAGCCCTGTGCTTGGGGGAAGACATAGATGGGAGGAGGATCTGGGGTAGCCTAATCTTGGTAAGTAAAGATTTCCTCTTTGACAAGATTATCAAGTTGTGTTGGACTGTAAGGGATGGCACTCATCTTTGTTACTAAGCTGAAGAGCCAGTGTTGTCAAAGACAACTCTGTGATCATGTGGCCAGCATGACTACAGAGAACGCTGTTACCCTCCCACTGAAGTGGTGCCTATTTATCTACTTGCACTTTTACATACTTTCAGACTGCTAGGCTGGCAGAAGCTGAGACTAATGATGGGAGCTCACTCTGTCATGTGACACTTGGAGCATGAACTGCCAACCTGCTAATTTTGCAATTGCCAGACTCAATGTCTTACCCATTGAGCCACCAGGTCCCTAATATTGGTAGTTACAGGCAAAAAACAGTATAGTAATAGATTTATGGAATAGCCTCTTCTGAATTAACTGTGGTTGTTTTCAGGCCAAATTGCCCTACTAACTTGCTCTTCCCTAAAGTGGTGTTGCTGTTGAATTCCATGTCAATTTGTAGTAATTAATCTATGATTTTATTGCAGAAGAGGCTAATAACCTGGTATGCATTTGAGATGCTGGATGAAAGACACAACAGCAACACATATCTAGTAAGAAATATGGTTGGTGGAGACACAAGACAGGGCCTTCTCATTTGCTGTCTCTGAACTCTGGAATGCCTTTCTCAGGGATGCCAGAATGCCCCCCCCACTTCTTTAATTGGCAGGTGAAAACTTTTTTTTAAAATTCAGACTGTGTTTTTGAATGTAACTGTTTTTAAGGGAAGGGCTTCTAAGAGGGTGCTGTTGTACTATTTTTAACTGCTTCTCATGATTTCAAAGTTTAGATTTAAATCTCTTGCAATATTATTTATTGTTTCATTTTATTTTGATGTTGATCTTTTGTATGTCTGGAATGGATACCAGGTTCTGACTGTACTCATTTAATATGTAACGTTCTTTGAAATCCAGTTTTAGGGAAAAGGGTGGGGTATAACAATGATGATAATGATGATGACAAAGACAAGAACAATTATCTCAGATACTATCCGGGATCCTTCCAACTTGAATAGTGATATCGCTTATAGTATCAAGTAATTTTCTAACAGGAAAGGATTTTCTTTTTCTATTTGTATGAAGTTGATCTAAAATGGAATACTTGTTGAAAGAAGGGAAAATGGCCACACAAATCCACTTGTCAGATTGCAAACAGTGAGCTTGCAATCATGGCAAGTTTTTCATGAATTTTAGGGAATCTGGTTCGGTTGTCCTTGGTAGTAGTATGCCAGAAGAGAGCAACATGCTTGTCTCCTATTGAAACCCCACAAAAATTGAATGAGTGACAGACACCCTGCATCTGTCCACCCTGTTCTTCTAGTAAATGCTGCATACTCAAGGCATGGGTGCAAATCACAGAGAATGGCTGGTTAGTCAGCCAAGTCAACTTTGTAGATCCTGATTAAAGCAAATGCAAATAAAAACTTTCACCTACAAACTTTGACAGCTGTGATTATATGTGGATGCTTTACTTTAAATGAATGTCATGGATAAATCTTCCTTGTTTCTTTTGTTCTATAAATGGTTTTGTATTCAAGCTCTATGGCTCTGACAGGTATTGATGTATTTTGTCAAGTAAGAAATATCTTCTGCAGCTAGACTAAAAATTCAATGATTTTCAGCAGCCTTTCTGAAGATAATAAAGTAATTTGTCTTCCTATGGGGATTACAGTCAAACCTTGAAGGTAAAAAAAAAAAAAAGATAGAGACAGAAAATAGCTTCAAATTAACAGGAACACTTTTTAAAGGATGACATTTGTAGTAATTTACATAAATATTGTTTCCCTGGAGTTCTTTCTACTAACACTATTTGATTAATTTAATAAGCTGGCCTTTTAATTAGAAATATTTGTTTTTTTATTAAAATATTTGAACCAATCTTGTATCAGCGGATCTCATAGTGGAATAAAATTGAGAACAATTTATAAGTCTGCATTTATAACAAGTGTTAAATTTGTGAGTTTAAGTTTGAGAATTTCAGATATCCTAAATATCTGTCTGCTGTGCCTGACTGAAGTCTTTCATACTTAAATGTCATAATAAATATGTGGATTGCATTTTTTTTTTGTCCAGAGGTGGTTACAACTCCTCTGAAAATTCATCATGGTCCCTGAGATTTGTTCCACATACATTGAACTGTGCAATATGGCTGATACTCAGCATCCCTTCAGTGTTGCAGATCAGCAGGGCTGGCATGGAGGTGGGAGTTCTTTTGAAGTTTGTATTCTCTTTTTGTTCCCATTGACAGTTTTTAGGTGTGACATCTTCCTTCCAAACATCAATATCTAAAAAAACAATCTGTTCTACAATCTTTCTTTCTTTTATTCCTGCTCTTTTACTGTGTGCCAGTTCCATGTCTGTTTTAATCAGCCAGAGAATTCTTTAATGATTAAGGGAAATGCAGCTCTTGGGTGGACCTTTTCTCCCATTCTTTCAATTGGAACCATTTGAATCAAAGGTAGGTTGAAGAAAGGAACCTCTCTGGTCAATGCATTTTCCTCTAAGACATGCATCACCATACCTTTTTTTTTTTGAGCCACCCAAAAGTGAGACAAACATATCAATCTCCTCTTCCAAAGTTCCAGTAAGAAATCCTACTTTTGCTGATCATTAAAATGAAGTTATGTTCAAATTGTCAGAAACAGTATTCAAGGCAGATATATGTTTCTTGCTGTTTTCTTTGTGTGTGTGTGTGTGTGTGTGTAGAGGGGGAAGCTTTTGCTTTATCATTCCTCTGATTCAAAATGTTTGGTTCTTAAAACTTGTATAACCAAATAAATATTTAAAGATGTTGAGCATTTTCTGTAGTTGTATTATATTCTTTTACATCAATCAGATGGCCAGCTTCCAAGGAAACAACAATAATTGCTTTGGCAAGCACATCCTGCTCAACCTCTTGCACTCTCATCTCTGGGCTTTGGGACCTGAATGCAGACATAAACTTCATGTGTCTGTAGGACAAATTTTATATTATCATTCCATTACTAATAATTGTGGCTACCTATTATGATAGCAATGTCTTAGAAGTATGATTATTTTTCTACTGAGACAGAAAAATACAACTATCTGTTGTCATGAGGTGGCTATATCTGGGTGCTCTTCTCAGACATGACTACCTTCTGTTCAACAGAATATTGGGTATTGTCTCTCAGGAAGTCCAGATAGACACCCTTTGTTTTAGAGAACTTTAAAAAACAACACATAGATCATGCACATCTTCCCATATGGGATGCTTTAAAATGATCCAAAAATCAAAAGCAGTTTGTCTAGAAGTTGGGTTTACTTGAATCATCAATTAAGATGTTCAGATAGGTCTTTATGGATGCTGGGCCCAATACATCCAAGCAAACTGAAGTGCTCCCCCCTCCTCTCAATATTGAGACACATCCTGCTGTTTAATGTTGGTTCCGTGTTATAAGCGTTCTTCTTGATATGCATTTGGAGGTATCTGTTGATTTCCTTTATAGAGATAAATTTTCTGCTACTTGGAAATGGAAATGCAATGTTAGCATTTTCCTCAGATGTGATATGTACCTCTCCAGATAGCAAATTTACAGTGAGAAGAATCTTGGCTTCATTACTTGGTGTGCCTTTGCCAATTTATTAGGCAGTGCAAAAATTAGATGTTTTCAATACATAATTTGATTAAAGTGGAGGTATTCATTAGCTAATCCATTAGTTATTTAGTGCAACATTTTCTTATTTATCGATGACATTATTTCTTAACAAGGCTGTGAATAATCTTCAAAACTATCTGAAGAGCACACAGCTGGAAACCTTTTGATGATGGTGTGATGTTACTTACAGGACAAATGAGAAAATAGTCCGTGTTTGATTGAGACAGTGTCTTTTGATGAGGATTAGCCCTTGTTCCACAGTCCTTCATCATACAAAACAGTCAAGGTTATATTCTAATACGCCAGAGGGAGAGCTTGCTCTGTACATTAATCCATCACTGTACATTAATCTACCATGCAGCCAGTGGCTCTTTATCAAATTTTCAACAGGAAAGTACTCATTTGATTCATTTTATCTACTGTACAGACCTTAGATAAGGGTAATGTAAGGAGAACACAACTCCAACTTAGGTGACACTATTTCACCTGAGTTTTGCATTTTAACCTATACCACACCAATAATATAAAATAACCAGTAAAATAACCAGCTGACTTTATACCTCTGTTGAAATGTAGAAGGAATAGTATTTTATGAAACTTGTCACGGTAGAAAAATACATCCAAGCTCCTTTGAGCCATTCTATGAAATGAAAATACGTTACCTATTCAGAAATGCAAGAAGCAGTTCTTTCAGTTAGCATTTTGATGTTGTCAGGTACCCATATCCAATAGGCTCACCTCCTGTGTGATCCATGATTGACATATATTATTGGGGAGGGGGGGTCATCAGAGCTGCAAATCAGGAAAGCAAATGTCATATGCTTCAAAATTTCACAGATGAAACTGGGACACATGACCAAGCAACAACAGAGTATGCTGAAGATGACAAAAGTTATTAAAGAAGAATAAACAAACCAGGTAGTGCTGCAGCAGTTTGCTTTTCCCTGGGCCTACTGAGAAGGGCAAAATTCCACCCCTCCTCTCCTGCTCTCATTGTGTTATTTGAGTGCATACTGCTTTTGCACTTTGAACTCAATTTGTGCAAGTTGAAGCCAAGGATAAAGAGAAAAAGTGGAAGGAGAAAAAATGGGACGTTAAAAATGAAAATGTGGAACAATAGCGGATTACATGAGAGTGTCTCTGTCAAATCAGGACTATTGGAGGGTGTGAAATAGTTGCAAAAAGGTAGCAAAGCACACATTAAGGAAGGTATGTAATGGGGTTGTGCAAACATCCCTTCCCATTTTTGTTGGAAACATTTGGCACTTTGCCCATTGCTCTACTTATTACATGAAAGAGACTCCATGAAATGTCACTCCATCTATATTCCTTTTTTGCATGAAACAGACTCTCAGCATAAACTGTTGAAAGAGTAATATTCTTCTATAACAGGTTTAAAAGAATATGTTCACAAGACTTATCTTGGCACTTAGGAATTGTGATAGGAAGCGGTCCTGAGTTGTTATTTTATTTGTATGTTCTGCTGTTACTTCTGAAATCAAACAGCTGAAACTAATGCTAGATCATAGAGCTGTTTTTTTTTATGCTACCTGCTATATCTTTAAAGAAGAATATTCATAATATAAAGTTGAATGTTTGGATGTTATGGAAAGCTAGCTAAAAGACATGTTAATGGTAGTGGCTGGGGTGGGAAATGTGTGTATTTGTCTTGTCATGGCCTTCCAAATGTGAAATTGCTTCCCTTTTGCTCAGTCAGGTAATATTGATAGTTATGTCATATGGGTTTAAAATAATAAATTATCCATATTAATCTAAAACAATGGTTTCCAATGTTTGACTTTTGGCCTATAACTCTTTCAGTCTGTTATGACTGGTTGTGCTTGCTGAGCTTTTAGAAAGTTGAAGTCCCCAAAACTTGGAGTGCCAAAGGCTGAGAGTCAACTAGTCTTCTGGAATAATGTTAGGTGCCTAATAATTCAGAATTGTAGGTATGCTGTGTGTGACAGTGTGTGAGAAGAAAGAAAACATTCAGTCCAGTACTATTAGACACATTCTAGAAAGTCATATAGACCTTGAATATTTTTATGTAAGTGGTTCAGATATTTCAACCTCTGTTTAAGCAGCTCACTTTAAAAAATGAATCTGTATACCAGTGAAAACTCTGAGTAAATATATCCCAAAGTGCTCCATAAAGTGTGTCTCTAAAATGGAACAAGTCAGGAACTGTTCAGTACCTGGTGAGAATGATATTTAAAAGTCTTTTGCTCCTCTCTGAGTTTGAGATAAACTTGTGATACCTGTGCCAATTGCTGCACTTTCCTTACAGTTTGATGACACAGAGGTGGACACATTATTGGAAATGTAACCTTGGCATATGTAATAGGCTCTACCCCCATCTTCTGCTCTTGAATAGGACCCCTGAATTCTGTCTAGCTACCACCACCCACCTATTTACCCCATGCCACTCAGTAACGTAGTGAAAAGTTACTGAAGGGCTTAAATTGCCCATTTCTTTACCTCTGACTCTGTAGAGACTTTGCCTCCCACACCCATAGGAGATGAGAATCCTATACACATACATGGGTACACACTGAGCAAAGGCATGTGAAGAGAGTGTGGAAAAGCAGTGATCTTTAAAGGAAAGCTTTTTCCCCAAAGCAAGCATTCTTACTTTAGTAAAAGGATATTGTGTACATGAAGGTACCTTCCTTCAGGCATTACATATGAATTGTTACGAATTACATAGTCAGCCATGGTTAGAAAAACCATCAGTCCAAAGCAGGGGTAGGCAACCTTTCCCCTTTAAGGGCCGAGGGACTTCAGCTCCCAGAATCCCAGGAGCTATTGACTAACATGGGACTATTGGCCAACATGGCTGAGGCTTCTGGGAGCTGAAGTCCCTCGGCCCTTAAAGGGGAAAGGTTGCCTACCTCTGGTCCAAAGTCTCTCAAGTCACAAGTATTTTGTGCCTCAGGACACTGTATTTTTAAACCTCTCATAATGGAACTTCTTGGAGCTTCTGTATATCTCACAAACTGGTCATCCTCATTGGACAATTGTCTTTCCTGACCTTTACTTCACTTATATAATGTTGACCCCCCCCCCCCAATAAATGTAATCTAGCCCATCACATACTTAACCATTTGTTTACCTGGAAGAGAGATTATACCTCTTGACTGTGTTGCCCAGATAATGCGAGAGACCATTATCACACCAACTTCATCATTATTATCATTGCATTCAATTGTGTTTTTACATTGGCATGCAACGACTTAGTATGATACAGTAGGAAAGATCTAGACATAGTCATTCTCAAACCAGAGCTACTGAAATCAATGGGACACATTAATTATGACCAACAAGCTCTGTTGATTTATGAGGGAGTGTCATAAACTAATAATTATCACCTGCAAGTTATTATGGTATATTGATGCAATTTTGACCATCTCATTATTGGTCCCTAAGTGCATGATGTTGAGAAAATCAGCTCTTTATGTCCTTTATTTTTGTTACAGGTTTTGCCTTGAAGTGACTTAAAGTTTAAGATGGAGAAGATTGAGGTGCGCAGTGTGATAAAGTTACTGCATTTGAAGGGTAATAGTGCCCAGCAAATTCATGATGAGATAATGGTAGTTTATGGAAGCAATTGCCCATCTTCTGACACTATTGTGAGGTAGAAAAGGAATTTCCAAACTGGTCACACGTCCCTCACAGAGAAGCCAAGACCTGGAAGACCATCATTGACGGACAATGCAGCCAGAGTGAAGAGTGTTTAATCCTGGAAGACAGATGAACAACCATCCAAATGATCATGAGTGAAATTGGTCTGAGTTATGGTAGTGTGTGGAAAATTATTCCAGACAAACTGCACATGTCTAATGTGTCTGCACAGTGGGTTCCATGTTTGTTAACCCCTTTCCAGAAACAAACATGGTGTGACCTTTCAAGACAGATGTTGACTCTGTTGAAACAGGATGAAGAGGATTTTTTTGGTTGTGTGGTAACCATGGATGCATCTTGGATTTATCAGTAAGATCCAGAGACCAAAACCATAAGCATGGAGTGGAAGCATGCTGATTCCCTTCCCCCAAAAAAGGCGAAGGTGCAAAAGTCATCAGGGAAGGTCATGCTCTCAGTTTTTAGGGACTGTCATGGAGTCATTCTCACAGATTACCTTGCAAAGGGACAAACCTTCACTGGGATATACCACAGCAATCTTCTGGACAAGTTGCGAGATGCTCTGAAAAAAGGAATGCTGTGGTATGCTCTCCAGAGACATTTGGGCCTCTACAGACGGCGCTTTGTGCCGTCTGGGAGGCAGGGAAGGGGAGGGGCAGCCACACTCCGGGTGCCCCAACCCCTTCCGAAGGATGTCATCATGGCACACACCGTTATGCATGGCGTGCACTGTCAAGATATCCTCCCAGTGCAGTGTCTTAACGCACTGTGCCAGAAGGGATGCAGAAGAGCCATGCGGCAGCTCTTCGGGTGCCCTATTTGCTGGCTCTGGAAGGACCAGCATTTTATCGCTCCTTTCAGGGCCCACAAAAGGGTGGTTTGAGGCCGAGGTGTGGGGCAGCCTTGGCCTCAATCCTCTGCTTCCCAAGGCGGCCCAGGGCTGCCCGTCTGCATCCCCCCATTTGTCTCCTAGCTGACAATGCACCTTCTCACTTATCTCACATTGCAGTTAACAAAGCATGGGCATGTGGCTTTGAGATCTTGCAGCATCCACCTTTTTCTCCCAACCTCGCACCAAGTTACCTTTTCTTGTTCCCAGAAATGGAAAATCCATTGTGGAGTTGCGGATTTGACAATACAAATGATGTCATTCATAAAGTGGAAGAGTGGTTTAAAGCACAATCTGCATACTTCTACAATAACGCTATTTGGAGGGTCAAGAAACACCGGGAAAAATGTGTAGGTCTGGATGGTGACTATGTAGAGGTATGCTAATAACTACAAATCAAAACAAACTTTCTGCCAATTTTTTTTAAAGGTGATAATTAAAACTTTACAATACCCCCTTGTATATCTGGAACCAACCCAGTGCATTTTCCTTACTGAATATTCCTGGATTAAGAGTCATGATCCCTTCACTGTCTTCATCTTGCAGTCAGGTCTTTCTTCAAAAGCCTTTCTTCTCTGAACAATCCAAAATGAGTAGCGAAGGAATCAAGAACATAACAGGTAACAGTAAGCATCCCTCTATGCTATGGTTATGACAATGAAACCCAGGAAGAAAAGTATTCTACTAAAAGTAGGATGATCTCCTTCATCTGCAAGAGCTAGGCAGGTCCTTTTGTTCAGATTGAATTTGTAGTGGAATATGATTGTGCTTACAGTTGCAGAAAGCATTCTTGCAGCTCTTTTGTCTGATTACATCATTTGCTACATTAAGCTCATTAGGAATATTAAGTAGTGAATAAAACGATCCAGAGAAATGAAGCATTTTTTTTTTAAAAAAAAGATGAATGGTGTTGAGAGCATTTAGTGAACTAGGATGAATAACTACTAAAACCACAAATTAAGGGTGTTTTTTCTTTAAAACAACCTATTAAAATGTGTGATTTTGAGTCTTTTCATTTAAGTGTATGAAGACCTTCAAGAAGAATCATAATATACAATGAATACAGCTCAGAATCACTTAAAGCATTCAGTTTCTGTGCAGTTCAGTTTCTGTGCAGTTCTAAACATTTCTACAATGTACCAGTGGATCTTGAAAGCATACTTCATGTAATGTATGCATTTTGGTTGGCCCAATACAGGTATAACTATTTTGCAGATTTTGGATGTTACTGTACTTTCCTGCATGGTTAGCATGGCTCCCCTGGATATGTTTTCTGGATTTGAGGATACCACATTTTAGCCGCAACAGGGAATTTATAAAGAGGGAGCAAAGGGACTGGGAATTTCTTTGAGATTTCTATGTCCAGCACAGGTAAAACCTTTTATTTTTATTATTAATTTGGAAATGCATTTGGCGTGTTTTACCAGTTTACCTAACGGTTTTCCAAATGCAATAGCACAGAGGCTCCTTGAGAAATTCTGTGCTTTCTGTCTAAGGCTCACACAGGACAGAGGCAACCTGAATCTCAAAGAGAGTTTGTCTGTTGCTAATGGAGTTTAAATTTTATTTCTGGGACTTTCCAATTCTTTGTCTCTCAGAGTCCACATGGGCAAAAGTGATGAGTAGCCTCTGCTTACATGGATATCCCTCCATACCTCCTTAACTGAAAATGTTAAAAACAACATCTTGACAAAATGTAGACCTGTGGCTCTCTAACATCATCTTTTTTCTTTTTTCTTTCTTTCTTCTATATGATTTTTAACACTGTTACTTGATGAAGAAGCCTTCAAAAGTTTGCATCATGTATTTTGTGTATTTTGTTTGGCCCAATAAAATTTTCACTATTTTGTGGATTTTGGATTTTTAGAGTCAGGGCAAGGACTGATTCTTTATAAAATAAAGAAACTGTAAGTTTTTTTTTAAATATAATATATTGTGTAGGTACAAGATATCATGAGATTGGGCTTTATGTGCATTAACATAGAGATGTAAGCTCATTCTAATGTGATTGCCTAGAGAGAATCAATACAGATTGTAGCGTATGCACATGCTAGAGTTGGGCTGCATTGTGGAAGATATATGGAGATTTGCATGTAAAGCAAAAAAACAAAAACAAAAAACCCCACCCTAATCTCCCTAAGTGTTAATAACACAATGCATCTTCCATAAATTTATAGTGTTCAATCTTGGAAAAAAATAATTAATTTTGGAAAGTTAAAATTGCATCTGTTAATTGGTTTTTGCATATCATTCATTCGAGCATGATTCTCTTGTGGTTGGTGTATGTGAGAGGAGAGGTGGTGGAGATGCTGTGGTGGTTGAGGAGGAGGAAGAGGAAGAGGAAGAGGAGGAGAAGAAATGGATAGTGTGTATATTTGTATGTGCTTAATGGATCACACTCAGAGCTGGATCACACTCAAAGCTAGGAAACTTCCTTGGCTCTTTTAATGGAAATGGAGAAAGCCAGAGAGGTTTAAGATAAATGAAGATCATAGTGCATTCCACGGGTCTGAGCCAGATCACACATCAACATGTCAAGCCAGTGTAATGCACAGGGCTAGTGAAATGGGAAAGGGTGAAAAGATGGATATTGTGGTCTTGAGGAGCATGGGGTGCAAAACCAAAGGAGGAGCCAGATGGCATGAAACAGATAACTACAACAAGAAACTGGAAATGTCCAAACATTATTACAGTGGTACCTTGACATACGAGTTTAATTCGTTCCGTAACCTTGCTCGTATGTCAAATTACTCGTATCTCAAAGCAATTTTTCCCATTGAAATTAATTGAAATGCCATTAATCCGTTCCAGCTCC
>CM034708.1:7049427-7067051 GCA_020142125.1 Phrynosoma platyrhinos
GTATGACATCCCTTCAAATATTTAAAGAGGGCTATCATATCCCCTCTTGGCTGTCTCTTCTCCAGGCTAAACATATCCAGTTCTCTAAGTCATTCCTCGTAGGACATGGTTTCCAGACCTTTCACCAGTTTAATTGCCCTTCTCTGGACATGCTTCAGTTTTTCAACATCCTTTTTGAATTGTGGTGCCCAGAACTGGACACAGTATTCCAGGTGGGACCTGACCAAAGTAGAATACAGTGGCACTGTTACTTCCTTGATCTAGATACTATACTTCTATTAATGCAACCTAAATTTGCATTGGCCTTTTTAGCTGCGGCATCACACTATTGACTCATGTTCAACTTGTGGTCTACTAGGACTCCTAGATCCCTTTCACACGTAGTCTCATTCAGCCAGGTTTCCCCCATCTTATATCTATGGATTTCATTTTTTTTTGCCTTAAGTGCAGTACCTTATATTTCTCTGTGTTGAAATTCATTTTGTTAGCTTTGGCCCAGCTCTCTAATCTATTAAGGTCATTTTGAATTTTCATCCTATCCTCTGGGGTATTAGCTATTCCTCCTAATTCGGTGTCATCTGAAAATTTGAGAAGCATGCCCCCTATTCCTTCATCTAAATCATTGAAGGAATGTAATCACTCTGCATCCAGGTATGAGAATGCAGCAAGATGCTTCCATGTCTGGAACAGTTTCAGGGGCTTTTCAGTACATGGGTGGGAGGGCTTTGGGCACTACAGCAGAAGTAAGAGAACGTCAATCCCTATATTGCCCAAGAAGGGACCTCCACACATACAAGAAACACTTTTACATGTGAATGTCCCTAACACAATGCTGGCCAATGTGCTTCACAGTTGTACGGTACATAGTTCAAAGTACTTCCCCATTCACCCTGCAAAAACCTTATAAAGTTTAGGTTCTAAAATTTCCCTACCTGCACCACTCCAGCCAAGTAGACATTGATAGTCCCTGTGAAAGTAAGCAATGCCAGTTTCCATATAGGAAGTGTGGCATTGGAAGCATAATTCACACAAGAAAAAGGCATATCTATGTCATGCTCATTTTTATTGAGACCAGATTCATAAAGTAAAGTAGATACATTTGTGAGTTTGAGTTTGTTCAAATATATCTAGCTTCCTGGAAGAGTAACTCAGTGCTATAATCTGAACTAGTTGAGACATTTTGGAGTAAAAAAACCAATCAAACTCAATTTGTTTTTCAAAGTATGCATCCTTTGAAAGTTCAGACTAGCTCACTGTCCTTTTTCTTATGTCAGAAAAGTTTGTATGTGTTGGTGTCCAAGACAAATGCAGGAGTCATAGAAAATATAGATCTTTAGAAACCTCTCACCAATGTCCTCTCCTGCATTTCCTATTTAATATGGTTCCTTTGTGCCTAAATTTGGGAATTACAGAAGATTCTCTTAGCATGTGCAAAATACTTTTTAAAAGTATCATTAAATGTTTGTGGCTTGTTTTGAATAAGCCACCATTTGTTGTGTTCAGAAGTATGTTTTCAGTTTGGGTTGTAGGCCAACTTCTGTTTCGACTCACTGGCTGCAAACTGGCATTTTCTTTAAGCTGCATATTAATTTACTCAGGCAAAGCCACTTTTGGGAAATAGAGAAATCTAAATTGGCCGAAATGCTTTCATGACTGTCCTGATTAGTTGGAGATACTAACATGGCATGCCAATTATGTCTTTAATTAAATAATCACTATAGTTAATTAAAACTTGCTGCTCTTAAGATTTTTTTTTAAAAAATCTTCTCAGATATTGCAGTAGAAACTAGGACTGATATTTCAGCATGAAAAGATTGAGTCTTAAGGTTTTATTGTGCTTTATGTCATTTTATTGTGTGTTAACCCTATGTTATAATTTGAAATGTTTTCTTCTGTGTGGTATGCTATTCAAATCTACATGTTTGATCATAGAGTCACCAAGCTTGGTATGTTGTGTAATGGTTCTCAAATGAAGAGTGTAGTAAGGTGCTGAGCCTAACTGAACAAATTCTTCTGAAAACTCTCAGCCACACACTTCAGAAACCTGTTATTTTTGCTCTAGAATATGCTTTTATAAATCAATTTTGACTAAACCTGACACCATGCCAGCACAAGTTAGAAATTAAGACTGTTTTAGTACATTTTTCATGAGAAATGCTGTGAACTTATTTTTAAGGACTGTAAGTCCTAATATTCAGGGTTGTATTTTTTTTTTAAAAAACACACCATTCAAATGATGATTGAAATCATCAACAT
Organism: Phrynosoma platyrhinos; assembly: GCA_020142125.1. Lineage (NCBI taxonomy): Eukaryota > Metazoa > Chordata > Lepidosauria > Squamata > Phrynosomatidae > Phrynosoma > Phrynosoma platyrhinos. The sequence goes on from CM034708.1 coordinate 7,051,684, forward strand.
CAACCCAGGCAGTCAACCTTGAGTACCTTTGGGGTAACAAAGGTGTCTAAAAATGAGTCTTGTATGAAGGACAGTAATTAGAAGTTGCCTTGCCATTTTTCCAGAGTAGCATATATCTTGTTTCATTTTTTTGAACAATCATATTGGAAAGGTATAGTTCAGGAAAATTGCATAATTCTCATGATCATCTTGCTTAATTAATCTTCTGGTAGAATTAATGAAACAAGGAAGATTTCCCCACTCCCATTCTTTTTTTATGAACCCATGAAGTTTTATACATCTGTGACCCCTCTGTTCCAATGGGGAACAGATGGTTGAAATGCATCCTGCTGTGTCACCTGCCATGGCCGCTGCTGCCGCACATCACTCGCTCTATAGTCAGAACAAGGTACCCAGCCATGGGATCGATGCCAGGTACCTCATCCTGACCTCAGAGCAAAGCAACACATTGGGCAGTGGTTGTGCTTGGTGGTGCAGTGGGACACGTGAGAACAACCACATAGTATTGGAACAGAGGGCTTTAGGCAAAGGGGTGAGGCCAAGAGAGCTCCAGGGCCAGGATACTCTAGGCTGATCTCAGAGACACCACCTTAATCTCTTGAATATATTGGTTGTCCTTTTCTGCATCTTTTCCAGCTCTATAATACCCCTTTTCAGGTGTGGTAAATAAATAAGCAAAATGGATTGGTGGTGGTGGTGATCAGGGTTAAACAGAATGACTGCTGAAGCTGCTCTGTGCCAATGCAGACATGCATGCAACCCAATCTGAAGTGAATATTCAGAACCACAACCATTACCCTCAGTGGAGAAACAAGCAAAAGAAAAAAAAAGCAAAAGCTGAACTCTCTCTCTTGATTAACCCCTCTTACATTGAAGTAAATGGTAAAGATCATTCGTAGTAGGATATGTGTGCATGGGAGCACACATGAAGCTTTAGACTGGACCATCCCATCCTCTTCTTTTTCTTCCTCCCCATATCTGAATCTGGAATTTTCACATTGCCATCCACTCAAGAGGACGATCTATACCAGTCATGGTTCATTTGCCTTGACTGCTAAGGTCTCGTAACGTTCATCTTGCCTAGGGAAATCTAATTTGCATAACTTTGTACATTGCATAAAGCAGTTTGTTGCTATAATCACATTCATAATGGCACGAACATTGAAAAATGAAACTAGTAGGGATAATTTTGAGGAAAATGTTACTTATTTATCACTAGGAACTACTGCATTCACTGGTGGGGAAGAGACCCTTGGAACCAATTTTTAAACAAGTTTTCTCATTAATTTTCAATTTCTAATGTACATTGTGAAGAAGCATTTTAAATCATCTGGGAATGGTTCATAATAGATTCATCTCTAGTGCCTTAATATTTGTTCTGTTCAAATAAAATGAAAACACAGATAGGAAAAAACCTCCACACATAAGCAAGTAGCTAATTATATGTCTTTTAAAGCTAATGACTATAAATATTTTAAAAGAGAGAATGTATTATGAATAATATTTACGTTGAGATAAGAAGCAGCCCAAGCTGTGGAATGGAGTGGCAGTAGTGTGTCTGTTGTATTTTCTGTTAAAGACATTGGTTGGAATCCTTCTGTTAGTCCCAGTTAGATAGATATAGTAAATGTATAAAAATATGTGTAAGTGTTGACTTACTTGGTGATCCATTGATTCAGTGGGTTTACTCTCGTTGGATAGAACTAACAATTGAATTTAGACCATTGTCAGTTTTCTAGTGCTGCATTCCTTATGAAATGTACTCACACACACCTAGCATCAACTCAACATTCATTTTAAGGACTATTTAAGTAGGCAAAGTTTAGACAGAAAACAACAGTTGGGAGGAAACCCATTAATATGGGCTAATATGTTAGCTGTATTTCCAGGAGAAATATAGAGTTCTCCATTATCTGTGAATTTCATAACCATGGTTTGGGAATGTATCCCCTGCAAATACAGTGGTTGTACTATATCATTTTCCCATGACTTTCTATACACAACAGCAGATACCACGGTGTCTTTTGATGGTGATACTTAGTTGCGCCTAAGCAGTTTTAGTACAGTCTGTTTATGGTTTACTTGAGAGTGACATACTTAAGAGCCGGTTGCAGTATAGTTCATATTCTTCATGACATCTTTAGTTAAGCAGAGATTAATTAATTTATTTATTTAATGTATCCTGCATTTTCTCCCAGCTCCAAGGGCTCCCAAGGTGTTGAACAAATTAAAAAGCAATTAAAATAATACAGCAATTAAAAATAAATAAATAAATAAATAAATAAAACACATTAAAATGCTATTTTAACACTCCTAACAACAGTCTAGAAACAATAATAGAATCCAGTTTTAAAACAGTTAGAGCAGCAGTTTCAAACATTGAATGCCATCTAGAACAGCACTGTTTTGGCCTTCCACAGGAAGCTTAACTTTCTTGGGTAGGGCGTTCCACAGTTGAGGCACTACAGAGAAAGCTCTGATATGTGTACTCATCACCAGCATAACTTCCCAAGGTGTTTGGGCACACAAGAGGGCCTCCTTTGAAGTTCCCAAAATTTCTGGCAAGGAGGAAGTGGTCTTTCAGGTATCCCACTCCCTCCTTAGAGGAAGGCAATGGCTAACCCCCCTCTGAACAAAGCTTGCCAAGAAATCTCCGTGACAGGTTTGCCTTAGAGTTGCCAAAAGTCAGAAATGATTTGAAAGCATGCAACAACAACAACAGCAGCAAAGACAGGTCATGGTATGTGTGTGGAATTTTATTTGTGTATACTGTGTAAATACTCAGGATGTTCTCTTAAATAGCATTTGTAGGTCTCTCCCCCCCCATGTTGTTCTGTAACTATGAAAACAAAGTCAATACTGCTATCTTCACATCCCCAGCCCACTCCACCACCCTTGCAGTTGTCTAAGTTCTCCTTTTTTCCAATATTTGCTTGGTTTTGGGAGGAGGAGGGGGACAAGAAGAAAAAGAGAAAGAGAGACAAGAGAAGGAAAAGGAGGAGGAGAAGAAGAAATCATAGATGTTCGGTGTCCGTCAAGGGTAGAGCTTCCTGTGAAATATTTTACACAACAGTAGGCAGCCTTTTCCCCGAAGTAATTAGCATGGTCTTAGACAATTTGAATTATTAGTTTTTCTTGGGGAGGGGAAGTTGCACCTCTGCAACAAAAAAACATTTATTTTTGTTTCAGTTCTTCAAAGATGGCCTTTCCCTTTTGGTTGCTATGACTCTTCATTATCTTTGAATGAAATAGCTGAAACATGTGCACATTCTTTGTGAACAATGGACTATACATGATATGAAGTAGTACTAATTATGACAGCACCCCTGGGTGAAGTTGCATGTGTTTAAACCCATTGACTTTACTGGACCACATATGCATAATTTGTTGCAGGATTACTGTCTAAATTTATGATATTCATAGGAGGATGGAAAATTATCTACTACAGCAGTTCTTAATGACATCTTCTGTGGACCATAGGAACCAGTGAGTTTTCATAATCAACCACTTATACTGAACAAGGTTAAGATGACAAAAAAAAAAAAAAAGACATTCCCTATTTTAAAGTACTATCAAGAAATATAAAACCTTGAAAAGTGCATAAAATATCATTCCTTTAGCCCTGAACACAGTACCCATTACCACATAATGTTTTATTTAATCACGGAACAATAGATAAATGTGTGTCCTTGTAATTGTTCACAGCACATATTTCGTGGAAGTGGTAGCTGTTTGCAATTCTGCAGCTGCCTCTTCCTTTAGTAAAGAGACAAAGTTTCCTCATGGTTTCCAAATAGTTTGTATAATCTGCTCCATTATTATCACTTCATTTATTTAATTGACTGCTAAATATAGTTATTAGGTTTTGTGAGCAGTGCCTGGTGTGTGCAATGCAGTATCATACAATAAAAGAGTTAGTCTTTGCTTCCTTAAAGATTTTCAAACAATTAGCAATGTCGTTTGTTGACTTTTATATCTCTTGCTCCTGTATTAAGCTCAGTTAACATAACCAGCAATCAAAATGTTGCTGATACAATATGGACTGTATTTAGTTGTTGGTGAAGCATCTTCATACAGTGGAGTCATCCCTTTCTTCTTTGCTGAGTGGATGGGTATGTTCTCAATCATATAAACCATGTGCAGAATATTGTATGATACAGGCAAAATCTGGTTCAGATAAATCAGTCCATTAATCAAAATCAAAATTATGAGTGAAGGGAACTCAGGAAGAGTAAATCTGTATAAAGAGAGACATTCAGGTATAGAAATGTCATGGCATTCTGTTACGGAACTATTGTCTTTCAGACAAACACACATATTTTCAGACTTCATTCTTGTTGCATCTCAGTTGGTAAAGGTGGGCCAATTGAGCCATGGCCAGCCAATCTTTGTAAGGGATATTGGGCTGTTTTGCTTTTTGTAGGGTGCCTCATGCACATTGCCCTGGAAGGTTGGCTATGGGTTTATTAACATCCAGAGTGACAGAGTTACCATTAATATGTACTGAACCCTGTCCAGATTAAATAATTAGAACCGTATACAAAGAACAAGGAGTGTGTTACCTGTAGTCAATATCTTGATTGTTACAGCTTTACCTTCATACATTCCTGATTGGTGAGGACATGGGGTGCATGAAGCACAGCAAAGAAGAATCTCTGAAAAATCAGTACTGGGAGATAACTGGAGATTTGTTTGTATGCCACTGGTCTTCTCAACTAGGTGGTCAAGCAGTGCAGGGAAGAATTTCACCCTTATCTCTGATCAATTATGGGATTACATGCCAGTGGTGAGCAAGAGAATTTCCTTGCACCAGGACATGGTTTTGGAGAGTTAGAGATGCTTTGTTAGAGCTGGTTTGTTAGAATCTTCGGCAGCCCTTGTGAAGATTCCTTCCACAGAATATGCTTTCCACAGAGCTATACCATGACTTCCTTAACCTATAGAGTTAGTCTAGTTGTTTGATGACTAGCTTGGACAATCAACCAAATGCATAGCTCTGCAAGGGAAAGTATGACTGAAATTCCATCTTTAGGATCTCTTTTTTTGGGGGGGGGGGGGCAGCAGATAAATGAATCTTGCCATATGCAGATTTGAGCCTATGTGTATGGCAGGCCAGGGAGGACGAAACGCATCACCATATAAACCAATGGGATTTGAGCATACACATTTTCCCCATATACCAGGAGGGTCCGGAACAGATCCCCCATGTATAGGAAGGGCCCACTGTATATGTAATCACAGATATGTTGTTGGCTTTTTAAAAAATTGATAATTTTCCTTGAATTCCAAAGCTATTTTTAAAGAAGGTTCCATTCATAATTGGCTATTTCTCTTGCCAAGGATTGTAGAGGCCAGGTCCATATTGTTTGGTCCCACTAGAAAGTCTAAATACAATTGCAGAACTGTCTGTCTTAATGACATATTGCCTTGTTGCAGCCACTAGAGAATGTGAACAAGCAGTGATCTAGTATATGAAAACCAAGGGATTTGTGACAGAAGGAAAATACATAATTGGAAGTGTGAGTCAAAAGAAATTGAAATGCCTGCTATAGTGCCAGTAAAGACTATAGACTCGGGCTTTCTCTTGATTTCTGAATAAATGAGTTCCTCCATGATGCTATTTCACATCCTATTGCAAAGAGCATACATTACTTGAGGTGAGATGTAACACAAGTTTTCTTTTCTTTAAAATGATGCACACCTGGGAAGGGTCATGATCAATCTTAGATGGCATGTACACACATCTTTTATTGGGAGAATAATTGTAGCTTTGAGATGTCTTTCCTTACTCATGTCTGAAATAAGCATGGGGGACCATGTGAAAGTAGAAAAACAGGGTTAGTGAGGTGTTCCCCACCTCTTGGTTTGAAGAGACAGAATACTGGAAGACTTTTAAGAAAATTTATTGCATTTATTTATTTATTTATTTATTCATTAAATGCAAATAAAGAATATCAACAGTTATCCCCAGCCCACATGTTCTTCCCTACCCTCAGCAGCAGGGGTAGGCAACCTTTTTGAGCTGGGGGCCCTCAGACAATTGGGGGGGCAAAGCACCAAAAACAAACAAACAAACAAACAAACAAATAAATATAAAAATAGAATATCTTTTAAACCTTACCTTTTAAGGGGCGGGTTGGTTTCTGGATTTTTGGGTTCTGTTTGCATTGTATTAACATATCTTTGTGTAAATTTAGTGTTGTGGGCCTCCCTGATTGCTCTGCAGAGGGGCGGGATATAAATAATCATAGAATCGTAGAATAATAGACTTGGAAGAGACCACAAGGGTCATCCAGTCCAACCCCCTGCCATGCAGGAACTCCCAATCAAACATCCCTGACAGGTGGACAACCAGCCTCTGCTTAAAGACCTCCAAGGAAGGAGACTCCACTACTCTCCGTGGGGATTTGTTTATAATTATTATTATAAAATAAAATTTTTAAAAAATATGCATGCACACTCTCTCAGCCCCAGAAAAGCCATGGCAAAACCCCTGTGGAGATTTTGCCAAGAAAACCCCAAGAACAAGTAATAACAACAATAATCAATATCATCATGGTGGGCGGCGGGGGTGGCAGGTGGCGGTGGCGGTGGCAGCAGGACTGGCCTAGGGCCAGTCCAAAGGCCTTGGGGGGGGCAGCGCATCCAGCCCCCAGGCCTTAGGTTGCTTACCCCTGCTCAACAGGAACTGCAGCTGTAATTGACTCCAGAAGATTATTATTTAACCAGGAATACAGACATATTGAAATGATCAAAACAAATAAAGAATGTACCTGAGTACCTATAAACACTACATGGGGTACTGATAACTGGAAGTTTTCACGAACTTCGAGTCCGCAGTCTTGGTCCTTTGCAGACCAGCAGGCCCCATTGGCTCAGTGCTAGGGAATCATCGGAATTGTATTTTTTTTCTGAGACATTGAGCCTTCTCTGTCAGAGAGCTCTGACGCCACAATAAACTACAGTTCCCATGATTCCCTAGCACTGAGTCAGGGCAGTTAAAGTGGACTCAGTTTGAATTATTTCTATGAGTACACCATTTTTACTTTAATTCTTCTAGTCTCGCCCATCGTCATAGTCGTCATCATCATCATCATCATCATCATCATCATCATCATCATCATCAATGTTCAGTACTGACTACGGTACACTTTTACCCTTGCCAAGACCATCCTGTAGTATGGTTCCTAGGTGGCCCTGTTTACTCTTGCTGAGACTTCATTTTACCACAGTCCCCAGTCATCTCCACCAACACCACCTGATAACCTAGGTTCATCAGTACCACCAATGGATTGGAAGGGTATCTCATTTTCATCTGCATCTTTATTTAGATTAGCCCATATAGGTGATCAACTAGATTCCTCCAGATCGGCTGGAGAGTTGGACTCAGGAGTCTGCTGATTCCCCCTGCCCTGGATTCTCCCTCTCCAATGTATGATGTCTGTTTGTTAATGAACCAGGTGCTCTGTCTGGTGAAGGCTCTCAACCTTGAAGTCAAATAGCCTTAGCCCTTGATCTGTGACTCAATTTTCAAATGTATTCAGAGCCAGTCTCCAGCACCAACTTCAAGACCACTTCTACTGTCTCTACTCCAGGTGGCTAGTAAGTCCTGCTCCTCAACCCCATCCTGTTGGCTTCCAAGAAAATCAAGAGTGACTGAGGCAGGGTTCCAACTGGCTTTTCAACATTCTAAGCCCAATTCTGCCACAATCAATGCAGCACAGTCCAACTCCTCCCAGAGACAATACTCCATTCCAGAAGTTAAGGAAGCAAATAAGTTGAATGCAATGGCATGTAAGTTCTGTTCTACAGCTGCTCCATATTTTCATATCATGGACTACGAGGCATGCATGGGGGGGGGGGCAGGGAGCTATCAACAACTTCTTTGGGAGAGGATTTCACCCCCTCTAGACAGGGTCCCAGATGAGGGTAAGAAGAGTGGCTATGATTCTACACATAGAGTCACACAGGCTAGGGCAGCACAACAGATTGATACAGCCCATCATGCTGATGACTGCAGTAGCAAAGCCTTGGCCAGTGTTACCACTTGACATCATCATGTATGCTCTACTCTTCTGGCCTATGTATATGACAAACTTGAACATACCCAGAAGATGTGCTCTGCTGCATACCAGTTAGGTTTTGAATCCCAAGCTCAGCTGTCATCCATACCTTACTTTTCTTGGCTGAAACACACCCCTCTTACAGGAACCCTTATAGCCAGGGGGAAATGGGCAACCAAGGACTGTTCCTCTTCCAATCTCAGACATGAAGAAGACCTACTCAACCAGCATATACAGATCTCTGCTATTTAGGAAAGACACCATGATCCTAGTAAACAACACGTTTAACTAGTCACCATGCCATTCCTCCCTTGCCCCATTTACTTACTGGAGATAGCTAATCATCCCTGATGGTGGTGGCAGTAGTAGCAGCAGTAATTTACCTGCTTCTTTGTTTTTTTGAGTGGTCATCTGTGAACTCACACAAACTCATCTGTCCTCCCCTTTTTGTGCCCTGGTCTCCTTGGCTGTTTCTTCAGCATCCAGGGAACCTAGAGACAGAGTGAGAATTATAGTCATCACATGTACCAAGAGTGGAGAGGCTAAAATGCTTATCTCTCAGTGCTAGGAGGTTCTGAATGATGCACTATCCCAGATCAGATAACCCATTTGTGTGAATTCATAGATTTCTATTGAAACAACCACAGTTACAGGTATGCAATCTGTTCTTCTCTCTTTCTTCTTCTCCCCTCTGCCAAAAGAAGGTTACCATCTGTTCTCATTTAAGAGTCATGATGAGGCATCCTTGCCTTTCATGTTTATGATGGCTACTGCCTCTCACTTTTCCACTGCAGTGACATTCACATAGAAAGCTCTTGATGTTTCAATCATGCAAACAGTTTTGCAGCTAACCAATTAAGCAATGATTTGGAAAATAATTATGTGGGATGGCTGGAGCCAAGTGATAAAATGGGATTTCAAACTTACAATAACTGATGCTCGCCCCCGGTTACCACTATCAGCTTCTTCTTGAATATTATGTTTCCAGCTTGGGCTCCTTTACCTGCCTTCCTAATTAAACCAGGAGCATAAAAATGTAGATGCAAAATTGAAATGTGAGCACACTTTCAGAGTCTTTATAACAATTTCTTACTATAATTTTTATTATATTGAAAATGTCTTGGTTGTAAAAAAAGACTTTCATTTGTCTGTAGAGAGAGGAATCTTAAGATTTGCAAACTGTAACTTTTTTTGCTATACAGTGGGTCCTTGGTATCTGCTGGAGTTTTGTTCCAGGACCCCCACGGATATCAACATCCATAGATGCTCAAGTGTCATTAAATGAAATGGTGTAGCAAAATGATGTCCCTTATATTAAATGGTAAAATAAAGTTTTGTGAATGTGTATATTTTTAAAATATATATTTTCAAGCCATGGATGGTTTAATCTGTGGATAAGGAATCTATGGATACAGAGGGATGACTGTATGCATATGTGTAAATGTGAGTAGATTTTGGGGTTCATATAAGTATGACAGGTTTGAATTTTTCCTGAACTAGTAGCATATAGGTAAAATAGATGTATGATATCTTGTTTACTGATAGAACCAGTGGTGAGTCCTCAGTTCCTTATATGAATGAATTATTACTAGTTAAGTCCTTAAAATACTTTTTGTGTTGTTATTGAAAACATAGAATAGAAAGACACCTCCTCATAAATAGCAGCCAGCACACATGCAAGATAGAATTAGATGTGTAAAATTAGATATCTCAGTACCCTTCCACACACCTGACACAGCCTCAGATTGAATGCAGGAACAGTTTTATCATTCGCTGTCAGGCTTTCCAGTTCAACCCTGTCTGTGTTTTGACACTTGACTGGGTGTGTTTATTGTATGTTACTGAGACATGAGGTTGGCAATACTTTAGGAGTCCTTGTGTCACATATAGTGTTTTTATTGTCTGCTTTGTGGGTAAGGATTCATAGGTACTATTTGAGCATATCTGTACATTCATACTTGTTCTGACTGAGCATGAAGAACAAGTTGCACAACTATATTCATCCCTCCTTTAGCTCCAAAACTCTACTACCTTATTGCTTTGACAATAGTATAGAAAATTACCACAAAGGAGAAGTAATGTTTTCCTAAATGGCATGAATGCATGCATAAGACGAAATCATGCCTCCTTTTTAAAATGCTGCGCACAAAATCCATGTTGTGGAAAGAAGATCTTCAAGACATGCATTTGAGCAGGGATTTCCAGCTTAAATTGTTGCAGTCTGGATTGATGGGGTAAGGCTGCTTCCAACGGGCCAGCTACCTCAGTTTGGTTTGCAGTTCCAGTCATTTCCCAATTGCTACTGCATCCTTTTTTCTCAATGTTTTTGAATGTAGTTGTCATTCAAGAGGACGGAGGGTAGCAGGTGGTGAAGGACTGACATCTGCACCCTTTCATTGTTTAGCTGACTGCTTTGAGAGTTCCCTGAGGGTTCTTCAGGCATTAAACTTTAGTGCTCAAAATGTGGAAATGTTATTTGGGGTGAGTGCAAGGTTGCTGCATGTAAACACACATAGTGCAATACGGATACACTGTGGCACGCGGCAGCAAGAAAACTGGCAAGAAGAAGGCATATAAAGCAGCCTGGGGTTATCAGTATCATCTTGGGTGAAGAGGAGCCCTGAGAAAAAAGCTTCCTATCTCACTTTCTGGATGACCTCTTCTTGCAAGACAGCAGTTACAGCAAGAGGGCCACATGGGAGGACTTTATGCATTATGGCTGAGAACCTGCATTGCATGTGCAGAATTTTATTGCATTGGACTGCTGCTTTGGTGCTACAACTGACAAACCCGAGAATGCCATAGTATTGAGCTATGACAATTAATGCAACATCAAACTGCATTATTTCTGTGATGCAGATTAGACCTTCCTTTCTCTCTTATGCAAATTATTGCAGGGAACATGATGCAGTTCTTGCTGTTCAGTTGTCTCCCTGAATACTCCTCCACCATTAGCATTGACCCCATGGCCAGAAATGAGGCTTTGGATAAGGCACAAGAGCTAGAGATGCAGCCTCTTGAAACCTATTCAGAACCAAATATGTACATATAAAATGTACATATGTCAATAGCAGGGTTCTGGCCTATGCCCTGGATCAGCAGCATCTCTGAGAACCACTACTTCCAAATGAGTTGGAGCTGCCCACAGCTTCTGTCTAGTACATCTCTCTCATATTCAGTGAATGGTCTCATTGAGGAAGACAGCAAACAATAAACTATTGCGAAAGATTCAGAGGTAATATGTTTTTGATGTTCTTTTTACTGTGAAAACCAACTTGACAGGCTGTATATTAGGAATAAACTGGTATCTTCAGAGCTTGAAATCTGACTGAGTTTGAGATCACCTGTTTCAGTTATGGTGCTGTCAAGGTACTAAATTTCACCAGACAAATTATTTTGCTTCTTTCTACCTCCCCCCCTCTTCTTTTTTCACTCATTCTTCCTTTCTGACCACTTCATCTTAGTTGTAAATAATGTGTCTATTGCTGGGATTAAAAACTTTGCAGAATTTTTTAAAACTGTCTTCTGAATCCACCCTGCCAAAACGTTCTGTCAAATTAATTAGCAGTGCAAATGAATAGATGCAATATCAGTTAAATTAGGCAGTTCTGAAGTTATAATTAACTTTTCTCAAGTGACATAAATATTTTTTCTCAAAAAAGTATAATTAACTTTTTCAACATAAGAATTTATAAAAAATATCTACACAGTGGGTGCTTCCCATCTGAAGGATTTGGCATCCTCCTCCAGATAGGAAAAAACAGGGGAGCTTAGGCCCATTTTAGTTAAGGGGTGGTGATATGTATGTGCCCACATCAGCATGCCCACAAGCGTGTGCTGCCATTGGCTAATATGGGGCAGGGTGATCCACAGATGGCTAGCCCCACCGATACAGTGATCTCACTGTATATCTGATGTGTACACCCTAAATTAGTATGTTAACAGTTTTCAGACAGTTAAAACATTGAAATTGTGGAAGATTTTCTATATCTTAGCTTAGTCATAAATCAAAATGGAGATTGTAGTCAAGAAATCAGAAGAAGAATAGGACTTGGAAGGACAGCCATAAAGGAACTAGACAAGATCCTGAAGTGTCAGGATATATCATTGTATACTAACATTAAAATTGTCCATGCCATCAAACTCAACAGGTGTTTGGTATTGTTATTGTTCTTTCCCAGTTATGACAACCCTAAGGCAAATCTATCATGGGGTTTTCTTGGCAAGTCTTCAGGGGGGGTTTGCCATTGCCATCCCCTGAAGTTGAAAGAGTATGAATTGCCCCCATGATAGGGGGTTTATATGGCTGAAATAGGATTTGAACCCTGGTTTCCAGAGTCATAGTCCAATGCTCAAACCAGTATACAATGCTGGCTCTTTCTCTCAGCAGGTGGACATATGACTTTGTAAAGCAGCAGATTTATTGATGCACTGTAAGGGCAGAATTCATCCTCCTGATCTGCATTTATTGCACATGACCATGTGGAGGATTGGAATTCTGGAGGCATCTTCAACTTAGAAATCCTTGGCTGGAAAATGGAAACAAATTTCCTGATTTGGAGTGAATTCACAGGAGGGTGTTAGTCCAGACCACAGTACTGTAATGTATCCCATTGCTCTGTTAACAAGACTGTTTTTGTCTGTCTGTTAAATCATCCTCTCTTTAGGTTTGCCAGTAGCTATACTGGCTTACAAGCCACTGCATTTACCAATGAGTTCTTAAATGAAAATGTTAATAGGCTTCTGAAAGGACTGGGTCAACGACAATGATAGTGAAGAAACTGTTCCTTCCACATATGAGAAGACTTTCTTTTCACAGGACAATTTCTCTTTAATATCATCTTTGTATTCTGGGTGGTGAAACTTTCACTCAAATAGTGGGGTATATTTTAGAATCCTACTGTGGCATATGTTAGCTGGGGGGTGGGGGAGAATCTTTCAATTTACATATTATATAATAATAATAATAAATATTAAGTCTCCTTAATATCATGTCATAAAAGCCAGTTTGTAAACAGAATTTAAATCCTGATTGCAATCATGCATATTCATTTTTTTAATTGAATCTGTGCTTCACTTCTGGTTTTCCAGGGTTCATAAAATCACGTTGTGATTTTATCAAAGCCATCATAAAGACATGCACCTTCAGATAATTCCCCTGATTTGTTTTTGCACATGATAGGTTCAAAACCAAATAAGAAAATGCAGCTGGGGCAAAGCTTTCTCATCCTCCCCACACGTTCCTATACCTTTTTTGGAATAAGCAAAGTTCAGCTGAGATATAAGATGACTTGCTCTCCCCTCCTTTCTCTGTAACCTGTTCTACTTACAGTAAATCAAATGGATGGAACTATCACGTTCTGCCAGCAGCACTTGCTTTTTGGCACTCTGTTGCTGATTCTCCATCTGTGTTTTGTGGATTCACCACTTTGGCCCTTGGAGAGACGTTAAGTATAATTTCAACTGATCAGGCCCACTGAAGCTAGAGATATTTCAGGGCTCCGGGGGCAGCAGTGTGTAAAGGGATCAGGGCTCTAGGGACATATGTCACAACCTGTATGCATCAGTAGTTTTAGAATCCCTCCTATTGTCTCTTGTTGCTGTGACCTTTTATTTTCAGATTCCCTTCATTTGCAATTCCTGAGAAACATGATACTCTTGGACTTTATCAAGGGTAGGCAACCTTTCCCCTTTAAGGACCGAGGGACTTCAGCTCCCAGAAGCCTCAGCCATGTTGGCCAAGAGTCCCATGTTGACCAATAGCTCCTGGGATTCTGGGAGCTGAAGTCCCTCGGCCCTTAAAGGGGAAAGGTTGCCTACCCCTGGACTATACCTTCCAATGGTCTGGCTTAGCATAGCCAACAGCAAGAAATTATAGGATTTTTACACCTGGAGTTCTGCTTGACTTCCACTGCTGTAGAATCTCTGTACCCCTAAGGTCAATAACTATACCTATATCTCTTTATGTATGTCACCTGTTAAAGTCACCTGTTGCCTTATGGCCACTCCATGAATTTTATGAGGTTTCCTTAGTCAAGGGATACTCAGAGGTGGTTTTTCCAGTTTGTTCCTCTGAAATAGAGCCTACAGCACCTGGTATTCATTGGTGGTCTTCCATCTAAGTACTATCAAAGGCTGAGCCTGCTTAGCTTCCATGATCAAGTGAGAACTGGTGTCTGTAGTGTATTTAGGCCCAGATTTGAATACATTCACTCAAAATGAACCGTATATGTCCAGTAGCGGTCACTTGAGAATTTGTCTTTAGTTAACAAACTATGCTTGTTAACTCATTTCTAACTTATGGCAAACCTAAAACAAATCTATCATGGGATTTTCATGGCAGAATTTGCTCTTCAAGTGTTTATTTTGTCTTCTAGTTTGCTCCTTGATCCTAATGTCTGATTACATTTTAACTTCTGATTTCTTATTTGATCTTAATTCCAGGTTTGTTCGTTGGCGTTGACTTAATCTTGTTTCCGTCTTAGATGTGTTCCATTGTTTTTAGTTCTCTGTTCCCTTCACTTAGGATACCACTACCCATGACCAGCCTATACAGTATATGATTGCTATTCCATAATGGTTGGAGGAATTCCATCTCTCTCTTGATCCATAACAACAACAACAAATCAAATTTGTGCAGTTCTCAATCACATTCTAAGTCACAGTTGCAGCAAGACATAAGCAATAAAATAAACAGTAAACATGGATGTTAGACATTAGGCATATAGAGAGTGCATGCACACCTTGTTTTTAAAATTTCCCTGTTTTTAATCTGACCTAACCTATAACACAACCATTTGCAGTTTTGGTGACAAGAGCAACCTGTGAAATATATGACATTTAATGCAAATTCTAAGCAGATTAAAACACACACACACGCACATGCACATACACACACAAAACTATTTTCATAGCTAGATTCTTAAAACATTGTTTTTAAAAGGTACATATTCTTAATTCTTTCAGATCTAGCTCAATATTTTGCTTCTTGGGTATTACTAATGAGAAGGCAGGACCAGATTGTTGTATTCTGCATGGCTTGCCAGTAGCGGTATTGTAGAAACCTCACACAGATACTACATGACAGGATCAGGTCAGTTTCCCTACTCTTTAGTATTAAAATTATGGGTTTTTTTTCTGGTTTGTGCAATGAAAGATCTTCCATCTCTTGCCAGTTAGATAAAGGGAAACATATGCTCTTATTCTGGAAGATCTAAGCCATGATGTTGTTAATAATTGATCTAATTGATCTATTAGTAAGTACGCTGATGACACCCAAATCTATTTCTCCGTGTCTCGTTCGTC
>CM034708.1:7077319-7106399 GCA_020142125.1 Phrynosoma platyrhinos
TATTTTAACTGGAAAAGTTGGGGTTGTCTTATACACCCAGTCGTCTTACACACTGAAAAATACGGATGGAGAGCAGAAGGAAGTGAAAATGCATTGGGGTAGGAAATAAGGGTTTTCAAACCAAGATGAAGGCATTAAAAAAAAGAGAGAAAGACTAGAAGGGGAAAAAAGTAAAATAAAAAGAAAGAAGGTGGAGGGAGAAGCATAAAAAAGCAACAACAACACTACCATGGTGGCAAGATAACAAGTTTTGAACCGTCAAAGCAAGTACTTTTATAAGTCTGTAAACTGGCCCAGGCAGGTAATGCCAATGTTCATCCATTTCCTAATACCTGTCCTTTTAGTCCCCAAGGAAGTTCCACAAGGAGACACCTACTCCACTTGTGTGTCATTATGATTGCCCAAATAAGTTATACATACTCCTTCACAATATCTGTTTGGCCACCCCTGCAACTGAGAGAGTAGAGGAAAGGAATGTTACAGCAGCCTCCCTACATATATGTGACTAATATTGTTGCTTAGGGAGTTCATGAGTCTTATAAAAGTGAATATGGATATTTACTCTCCTTCCCTTGGCCGTTCAAATGTAGTTGGATGACATAAGGGGTGGTGATGGTTCAACCAGCAGTGTTGCTAATAGATAGTCTTAGGTTGCATTCAGACTGCAGAAGTAATCCAGTTCAATACCACTTTTAATTGCCATGGCTGAATGCTGTGGAATCTTGGAATTCCTGGTTTGTTGTGACACCAAAGCTCTCTGGCAGAGAAGACTAAACGTCTCACAAAACTACAGTTCCTAGAATTCCATATCATTGAGCCATGACAGTTAAAGTGGTGTCAGACTGGATTATTTCTGCAGTCTAGATGCAGACTTAGGACCTCTGCAGACGGGCGGCTCTGGGCCGCCCCGGGAAGGGGCGGATCAGGGCCGCAGCAACCCCATGCCATAGCCCCGATCCGTCCTTTGGCCCCCCTGAAAAGAGTGGCAAAATGCTGCTCTTTTTAGGCGCAGCAAAAGGCCACCCTGAGAGCCGGCACTACGGATCTTTGGCTCCCTTTCGGCGCAGCGTATTTGAACACTGTGCCGGAAGGGCATCCCAACACTGCACATCGTGAGGACAGCATTGGCATGGGGTTGGGGCAGCTGGCGTGCGGCTGCCCCACCCCAAGTCTACCCCCAGGCCATCCTTTGGTCATCCTTGGCACAGCACTTGACTGCTTTCTGTACTGCTCTTTGCATTGTACTTGACGTGAGTATAGATGTGGAGCAAAACCAACAAATACTGTGATTCTTTATAGGAGACTTAGGGCCTAAGCAGACTGCCAGAAATAGTGCACATTAAATTGAGGCACTGCCCTGGCTCAGTGCTAGGGAATCATGGGAACTGTAATTTATTGTGGCACCAGAGCTCTCTGACAGAGAAGGCTCAATGTCTCAGAAAAAAAAAAATACAATTCCCATGACTCCCTAGCACTGAGCCAGGGCAGTGCCTCAATTTAATGTGCACTATTTCTGGCAGTCTGCTTAGGCCCTTTGAAAACCCAATTCATGTCTGTAGTCAGTCTATTTTTGGGTGAAATTTCCAGAGCAGCTAGGTAGAACTGTTGGATTTAATTAGCAATAATGCAATTTTAGATGTCAGCAGTTCTGCTATCTTTAAACTAAGTACACCGTCTATCAGTGTCCTCTTGTTCATTATAAATGGGCCACTCATCCTTTTAAAAAAGTATGCATGATCTTCCTCTTAATTTTTAAAAAGTGAGGGATATATGGCTGCTGAGGAAGTTTGGGATGATGTTTTCTGTAACTGATAAACCTGCCAAGCTTCTCAACTTATTGTCTTTCTTCATTGAAATGATGGCCTCTCCTAATGTAGAATGGCAATTGCATGGACTCTTTGCTCCCTTCTTACCACAGCATGGGATCTGGGAACTGCAGAGTGAATTATATTAATAATTTCTTGCTTCAGGTGTAACATTCAACGCCATTCACACAAACAAGCAATGTGAGCCCTCCTGCAAATGTTGAGTTCATAGACATCTCTGCTTTTCACTGGCCAAGTAACTTGTGTATGTTACCTGGGACATCCATATATTTGCAGAGTGCATTTAAGAGCTTAATTGTGCCACTTTCAGCCAGAGGATGTCAAACCTTTGTTCAGTGTCTTTCAAAGATTTAATGGCTTTTTTATATGTTTTTATTGTTGTTGTTGTTGTTGTTGTTGTTGTTGTTGTTGTTGTTGTTATGTGCCTTCACGTTCTTTCCAATTAATGGCAACTGTAAAGCAAACTATCACAGGGCTTGCTTGAATTATTTGTTCAGGGGGAGTTGCTTTTGCTGCCCTCTGAGGCTGAGGGAGTGTGATTTGTCCAAAATCATCCAGTGGGTTTCCATACCTGAGTAGGGCTTTGAACCCTGGTCTCCATGGCCCTAGTCCAGCATTCAATCCACTGCGCCACACTGGCTCAATAATACTTCAAAACCACCTCATTTGTACATGAATGATGAGACTGGATAAAATTTGGATGCTTGCTTTGTGTTGCTTTGAATTGCCTGTTAATTTATAGTGACTATTAATTCCCCAGGTTTTCTTAGGCAAGAAATCCTCAGAAGTGGTTTTGCGAGTTCCTTCCTTTGAAATATGGCCTATAGCACCTGCTATTCATTGATGATCTTCCATCTAAGTCAGGGGTAGGCAACCTTTCCCTTTTAAGGGAGGGACTTCAGCTCTCAGAAGCCTCAGCCATGTTGGCCAATAGCTCCTGGGATTCTGGGAGCTGAAGTCCCTTGAACCTTAAAGGGGAAAGGTTGCCTACCCCTGATCTAAGTACTTATCACAGCTGACCTTGCTTAACATCCAAGATCAGATGGGATCTAGTGTCTTCAGGGTATTTGGACCAATGGAAACATACATTGCTTAGGTATCATTTACTGGTTCTTGCTGTCGAAATGTCATTTTCTGTCTAGAAAATGCTGTTCTCTGCACAGGGGCTGTGTTTAGGACTGAAGGTTAAAATTAACGTCCTTCCAGGTGGTAAATAATAATTCTAGCCTCCTGTTTTATATTCCTACTCCAGGCTCTACTCAGTCACCATGGCATGAAGAGTACTGGCTTTTTTCCTTCACTGAAACCTCTGATGGAGTATAGCTTTGGGCAAGTTAGTGTGATGCTGGGCAAAGAGAAAGGGGAATTGGATCTGCTCATTCCACTGCACACACAGCCCTGATCATATCCCTGACCCACAGTAAAATTTAGGTGAACATCAGACTCTCAGAGCTACTTTTGCTCCCTTTGGGGAGGGATTTCTGGTAAATGAAACAAAACAAAATGGACCCAATAGATGGGACAAACAGCTGAAAGTCAGCCTTGAAATTAAAGCAAAAGCCCAACAAAACGTAGGATGAAAAAGAGTCAAGGATTAGAGTCCTCTGTCTAATGGGTTCTTTGCACTTTGGATTGTTCCCTAAGGTGTCTTAGGGACTTTGCAGACACGCTTAAAGAGGCGGCACAGAGCTGCCCATGGGAGCGGTGGATCAGGGCCATGGCAACTGCATGCCGCGGCCCCAATCCTCCCTTTTGCCGCCCCCAAAAGAGCGGCAAAAGGCTGCTCTAAGAGCCGGCACTGCGGCTCTTCCGTGCCCTTTTAGCGCAGTGTGTGTACACGCTGCAACAGGAGGGAGTCCTGATGCCGCGCGCCGTGAGGATGGCATCAGGGTGGAGTTGGGGCAGACGGTGTGCGGTTGTCCCACCCCAACTCCACCCCCAGGCCAGCCCTTTAGGCCGGTCTGTAAAGGCCCTTAGTTTTGTTTATAAATGAAGACATACTTATTTTAACTTACCTGAAGAGCATAAATATATATTCCTTAGTCACTTACAAGTTTGATTTTATACCTGAATAGGATTGCATTTGTTTTCCAGCATTATTGATTTGTATCCATGTTTTATGTTAACTGCTTTTACAAAATGGCACATTTATGTAAGCAGAACATTTCCTATGAGAGAGAAATAGTACTGGTCCCCCTCCCTTTTGCATCACTTATTTGAAAAGAGAGTGACATTATCAAATCTGCAGTTTACAAATGTAGAATTGTAAGATTTTGCCATTGACTTGAAAGCTTTAATTGGTCATAGTTAAGTACATGCTCTGCATAGAGAAGAAGTGGGGAGGGGGAATATTGATTTTCCTTTTGTCTGACCTGGCACTCACATGTTCTCCACCAATGCGGGGGAGTTTGACCTACCATGGAAGATTGACTAAAGTGTGCATTGGAAAACTGTAGACATCTGTTGGATTTTTCCAACCCCTGAATCTCTTCACATTTCCTCCTTTCTTGACTCATCAAGGCTGGCAGCCTGTTCGTGACATTCACAAACATAATCCCACCTAATGCCTGTGTATCCATTTGTTCCTTTTGAGGAGGTTAGTAACTAAGGGCCTAAGCAGACTGCCAGAAATAGTGCACATTAAATTGAGGCACTGCCCTGGCTCAGTGCTAGGGAATCATGGGAACTGTAATTTATTGTGGCACCAGAGCTCTCTGACAGAGAAGGCTCAATGTCTCAGAAAAAAATACAATTCCCATGATTCCCTAGCACTGAGCCAGGGCAGTGCCTCAATTTAATGTGCA
Organism: Phrynosoma platyrhinos; assembly: GCA_020142125.1. Lineage (NCBI taxonomy): Eukaryota > Metazoa > Chordata > Lepidosauria > Squamata > Phrynosomatidae > Phrynosoma > Phrynosoma platyrhinos. The sequence goes on from CM034708.1 coordinate 7,081,950, forward strand.
CTATTTCTGGCAGTCTGCTTAGGCCCTACTCCCAGAAAGTACTGTTGCACTGTAGTAACCATCCCGGCCATTTCATTACCAGTATGTATGTGTGTGAGGCAGGGATATGAATTACAGAGGTGTCTGGCTATGTCCTAGAAGGATAGAGTAATAGAATCATAGAGTTGGAAGAGAACACAAGGGCCATCCAGTCCACCCCCTTGCCATGCAGACATAATTGAAGCATCCTTGACAGATGACTATCCAGCTTCTGTTTAAAGACCTCCAAAGAAGGAGACTCCACCACTCTCCAAGGGAGTGTGTTCCGCTCTTACTGTTAGAAGATTCCTCTTAATGTTGAGATGGAATCACTGTTCCTGTAGTTTGAATCCATTGCTCTGGGACCTATTCTCTGGAGCAGCAGAAAACAAATTTGCTGCAACCTCAATATGACATGCCTTCAAATACTTACAGGGCTCACCTCTTAACTGTTTCTTCTCCAGAATAAACATACCAAGCTCCCTAAATCTCTCCTCATAAGACATGATTTCCAGACCCTTCACCATTTTGGTTGTCCTCCTCTGGACACGCTTTAGCTTCTCAACATCCTGTTTGAATGCCCTGGTGCCCTGACATCATTTGTTGAGTGCTCTGAGGGATCTTAGCAGATCTCCATGGAAGATGCCATCAGTGGGCACCACTAACCCCCTACCATAGCTCTTCACTGGTAGTGGAATGGGCTATGAGTCATGAGTCCAGGGGGTTGTGACATGAGCTGTAGGGTGCATAAATCTTCATGCAGTACTGTTACGCTGTGCTCAGACATGTAAGATCTGGGCCAGTGCTTCTGGAAATGATTTCTCATTTTCAGAAAACTATTTTTTTTCCATTTTGATTAAGCATGAGGAACTGTGGTTTGTCATGAGATTGGAAGTTGCTCGAACAAAGAACTGCTGCACAAAGTGGTAGAAGTTAAAACAAGCCTATGTCTTGCTATAGCCTATATATGCAACACTAAACTGGGTTTTCACATTGCATGCAAAACCAGCAGGCATCTCATGGGAGTTTTGTAAAGCCAGTGTCCCATATGCAATTCTTGGTTAGTTGATACTAAAAGGGCAACAATCCTAATAGTTTTAACAGACAGATAGGCAATGCAGCTTTAAAAACTGTGGCTTTATTCTAATTTTGAAGACACTGTTGGCTACCTTGGGAGTCAGAAGATTAATATACTAGTTTTCCAGATTTCATTTTAAAGATTTCCCTTTAATTTTCGGTTGATGTTAAAGAGGTGCAAGCAAGCCTTTAGGACTTGCAATATGAATAGTCCTGACAATCAGTATCCTCACCACTGTTGTCATCATTGTCTTCACCATCCTCCTCCCCAACATCAGTCAATTATTTCTCTTTAGCAGAACTCCAGGTTCCCTTTTCTTTGGCCACTCAGCATTTCTGTTGCAAATTGAATATTTTTGGCAAAATGAGATCTGAAATAAATCTTGAGAAACTGGAACAATCTCTTTAGGTTTATATTAATTTATCTTCCCATTTGATTGTTTTGTCTCTGTGTGTGTGTGTGTGTGTTAAAAGAACAGCATATATCATAGTACCAGGAGACAATGTTCAGTGTGAGGACCCATCTCCCGTCTCCATCCCCTCTGCAGCTCTTGCAGAATAGCTGTGTGTTGTATAAGGAACTCAAAGGGATCATCATGTTGTATATTGTTATTGGAGATGGTGTGGTATAGTGATTTGAAAGTTGACCTAGACTCTGGAAACCAGAGTTTGAATCTCCAATCATACATGGGTAAGTCATACTCTCTGAACCTAAGAGTATGGCAATAGCAAACTGAATAATCTGAATAAATCTTGCTCAGAAAACTCTGGAATAATGGTTCCTGAAAATTAACTTGAGGGTTCATAAAGATAACAAGAAAAATACAGCTATCAGTAGAGCCAGTGTGGTGTGATGGCTTGAGTATTGGACTACAGCTCTGAAGATCAAGGTTCAGTTCCCTGCTTGGCCATGGAAACCCAGTGGGTGACCTTTGGCAAGTCACACTCTCTCAGCCCCAGAAACAGTACCTTGGTTTGCCTATGATTCTTAGGGTTGTCATACGTCAGAAATGACTTGAAGGCACATAAAAATAAAAATAAAAACAAAAACAATGTAGGTATCACTGGTCCCTTGCCCTAACTCCAAAACATTATTGGAAAATCCTCAGATCTTTGTAAGTATATAATCATGTGTGCGCATGTGCATGTATGTGGATGGTGTTTAAGAAGTATTCCATCTCTAATCAGACAGAGATGTGTATCAGTGATCCTCTTGCTATTCTGATGGTGTTAGTACAGCTAAAACAATCAGCAGAAACTTACGGTTCTGTTTCTTACAGTGCTGTTTCAGTTAATGTCCTCATTGGCTGACTGGCTTTTAACGTGCTCAAAGGGTTGCTGTGTATCCATCTTTCAACAATATTCAGCATTAGATTTTATTTATCTTATTTGGTTTAGATAAAGCCATCTTAATTTAGAGGCACACCATGCTCCAGTGCTTTGTATCTGGAACTAGCTTGTATTATAAGACAGTCAACTAAAAGCAAAGTTAATGTGGCCCCTGCTTGTCTGAGTGTGCCATGCCCAGAGGACATATAGAAGATGGTTATTCCAGCCCTGGGCTTAAATCATTACTAACATTTCAGCTGCAAGTTTTGCTGTCATAGCAAGGTCAGGACTAGTGACTCTTCAAAATGAGACCAGTTTATGGAAACAGAGATTAATTAGTGTGAAATCCCGAGGCTTCCTTGGATCTGTGGCACGCTTCCATAGGGAGGTGAAAAAAAACAACAAAGGTCTGGAGCTTTCTCAGGAGGTTGTGTATCATATGGCAAAATGGAATGAGGAAATGATCTGGAATATTTGGTAGGAAGTTAAAGGCTGAAATATTCTAAGCAGAAGGAAGACATGGTCAGTGAATTTAGGAGATAAAAAAGCCTGCTTGTTTCTTGGTGCCACATCAGAAATAAGTGGATCAAAGCCATTTTGAAGGTGATATTCTTTTGCAGTTAAATTACCATGCTTCTTCTTCTTGTTGTTGTTGTTGTTGTGTGCCTTCAAGTTGTTGTGACTTATGGCAGCCCTAAGGCGAACCTATCATTGGGCTTTCTTTGCAAGTTTGCTCAGAGGAGGTTTGCCATTGCCTTCTCCTGAGGCTGAGAGCATGTGACTGGCTGAGGCACCCAGTGGGTTTCATGGCCTAGTGGGGAATCGAACCCTGCTCGCCATAGGGCAACACTCAAACCACTACACTACACTGGCAAATTAAATTTGTAGGCGTGCAGACCTTCTTATCTCCCAACATGACCACCAAAAATTATTGACATGCACAATCAGCCCTCTGTACCCATAGATTTTTATCCAGATTCAACCATCCATGGGTAGAATTTTAATAATAATAATAATAATAATAATAATAATAATAATAATAATAATAATACCAAAATGAAACCTTTTTGCCATTTGGTATAAGGGACACCATTTCACTATGCCATTGTATTTAATGAGTCTTGAGCATCATCCATGGGTTTTGGTATCCATGGGAGATTCTGGAAGAAAACCTCTATGGATACCAAGAGCCTGCTGTATGCAGAAGGTGTAGAGACAATGTGTTGTAGTGGTTTGAGTGATGAACAAGGATATTGGGAGACCAGGGTTTCAATCCTTGCTTGACCATGGAAACCCACTGGGTGACCTTGAGCAAGTCATACTCTCTCAGCCTCAGACAGGGACAAGGCTGAGAGACAAATCCCCATTGAACAAATTCTGTCAAGAAAACAAGGTTTGCCTTAGGGTAGGCATCAGTTGGAAATGTCTTGAAGGTACATAACAACGATAATGCAGAAGGCTTCATTGCTTATATATACTCTTCAGGGAGGTATGGAACAGATTCACTGCATGAGTGCCCTTCCCGCATATGGACAGTCTGTAATTGAATTCAGTCTTTGGTCCTGCATCCTCTCTACAGGGTGATGTGAGTGTGGAGCAAATTGCCCATGCAGACATGCCCTATCTGTCTATTGAAATATACAGAATGTTAAGAAAGAAATCAATACAAATAAACATGCCTTCCTCATACTCTGTTTCTCCATCCCTTTCTCTTCCTTTGGCATATCTGATCTTTTCTGAAGCAGTTTGTTCACTGCCGTTGAATTTTTAAAAGAGATAATTGTGTTAATCTGTTTCAAAATGCACGTGTATGTGCGTGTGTTTCTTGTAAACCCTTTAACTGAACTGCTTGTTCTGACACAGGCTGTATTGTAACTACTTGAAGAGTAAATTGAGCTGGAACAGTATATTGCATGAGATTTATTTCTATGTTTCCTTCTAAACATCCATCCACTTCCAGATTCTTTTCAGATTGCTATTTCTTTTCTTTTTTTCTTGCTGGCATATTTTACTTCTGTGTCAGTAAGTTCTTTGACGATAAATCACACTCAGCCACTTTGAAACTCATGCTTTAGACTCAGTTGTTCATGCCTCCCCCGAAGACAAAAACACTTTCCCCTCCACATTCTCTGTGTTAGGGGCACAAGACCCTTGCCAATGTGGAAAAACTACAAATAATAAAAACACTATGTTTTTACCTGAGAGAACACCTTTCTAGGAACCTCTAGGTCTTCCAGTACAAGTCTGTGTTCAACATCTGCCAGACATTGACCATAGAATTGCGCTAGAGGAGCTACAGATGCCTTGTGGAGTGATCTCTCTAGGAATCTCTAGGTTCTTCAGTGCGACTTTTGGTTAAAGTTGACCATAGAGTTGCGCTGGAGGACCTAGATATTCTTAGAGACAACATATTAAAAAAATCCTTGAATAATCAAATCCACAAAAGTCAAAGCCGCAAATGTAGAGGGACGAGTGTAGTCCTAACTAGTTATTGCAAACATTCCAACCCTTTCCAAACAGAATATGGACACATCTAACTCTTTCTCTTTCTGGATTCCTTAATAGATAACTAATATCAGGATCCACAGCAAGTATCACATCAGATGGATCCTCATACTCTTCTAGCTGAACCTCCATGTTTTTGCCAGCTCCATCTTGTTTTTCAGCTGTATATCCCTTTCACGAATCACATTCATACTCAGGTATAGCTTTTGTAATCTGGACTCAAACACAGTATTCAGTAACATTAAAGTATCAACACTGTTCCTTTTCTTCCCTGAGCTCCTGAATCCAGTTGACAAAATCATCCTTCTTTGTAGTAGAAAGCTGAATGTTTTCTAATTTGGTGCTGGATTTTTCCTTCCTGATCTCTGCAATCCTTAATTTGTCCTGGAGGCATTTTCTTGAGTATTATTCAGGCAGACATTTGCTGGCCAGAAGGTAATAGAGAGAATTGTACTAGCAATGGGTTAGTGGGTATGAGAATATTCTAGGCTGCCTTGAGTCTTCTGAATACTTTGTTCAGACTAGTCACAATTGTCATATTAATTTTACCACTCTAATGACTCCTTTTTGGAAGAACAAGTAAGCCATTTTCTTTGTGATCTTGCTGTTGGAATTTTACTATAAGAACTTGGAAGATACTGTTGTTATGATTTAGTTTACTATATAATTTTACTGCATTGGAAACCTGAGACTTTTTTTGTTTTGTTAAAAATGGTTAGTAAATACATTTTATGCATAAGAGCCAGGATGGTGTAGTGGTTTGAGGGTTGGACTAGAACACTGGTTCCCAAACTTTGGTCCCCCTGGTGTTTTGGACTTCAACTTCCAGAATTATTCCTGTTGGCCAAGCTTACTGGGGCTCCTAGGAACTGAGGTCCGAAATACCTGGGAGAACCAAAGTTTGGAAACCATTGGACTGCTGGGAGGCCAAATATTGAATCCCTTCTTGGCCATGGAAACTCATTGAGTGATCTTTCTCAGCCTGGGAGGAAGGCAAAGGTGACCCCCACAAACAAATTCTGCCAAGAAAACCTCATGATAGGTTTTGCTTAAGGTTGCCAGCAGTCAAAAATGATTTCAAGATATGCAGCATCAACAACATTTTCAGACATACTGTCATGTCCAGGGAATTTGCATGTCTTTTAACATTCCTTTTATAAAGAAACAGTTCTATGGAAACTAGAAAGTTGGTGGGATCAAAGGGAGATTAAGTTTTAGAAATCTCCATTCACTTTGGTGGAGTTTGAGGATGAGAATATGTTGTTGGATTGTGCCCCAGTTGTTGACATCTCTCCATTGTGAGAAGTATTGATTCCTATCTGCTCCCTGTTCTTTAATCACTTACTGATTCAGAACAGGACAAGTCCTTTTCTCTCCTGATGGCTGCTTTTGCTCTGGAGCCTTTGGTGAGTGGCTCTTTCAAAAGGGTTTTGAAAGTCTAGGAGGTATACAGTGTTCACTAGATCAATTTTGCTGATAGGTTTGTTGCAGTTTTCAATGCATAATGAAAATCTATGAATAAATATAGTCAGCTCTCCTTATCCACAGATCCCTTATCCATGGATTCAACCATTCATGACATGAAAATGTTTGGGTTTCCCCCCCCAAAAAAATAAATTTAAAAAAATCAAAATGATAAACCTTGATATTACCATTTTATAAAGGGGGCACCATTTTACTATGCCATTGTACATCATGGGACTTGAGCATTCACAGAGTTTGGTATCCGAGGAGGATGCTGGAACCAAACCCCTGTGGATAAGGTCCCACTGTATTAGTATATATCAGGTGATATTCTGTTTGGGACATACATACATTTCTTTTAAGTGTGTGGATATCCTTTTTTGGGGGGGGTGCTTCAGGGTTTGGTTTTCTCTTCCTCTCTTTTCAGCACCCAAAGTACCCCTGACTAGGAAGCCTCTAAAGCCACCCTGCACAGCCATTCTGTGTTTCACAGTGAGCAGGTAGGATCAGATAAGTGTCTGGTTGTGACCCCAAAAATAGATGCAAAGCAATGACTTCAGCACTGAGATCCTCCAGGTCTTGAGATTCTAGTAATCAATACATATCTGGCTGAGAGGACATACCCAGATGATTCCCCGATCCTTCATGCTACCTGCAAAGGCCATGGAATGACCATGTGTTTGGGAGCTTTTTAGTAAATTGGAAGGAGGCTATATGGGCCAGCTTAGAGTAAGTCCACATGCAGATCTTTATACTATGCTGAGGGGATGTCGGATTGTAGGCAGTAAATGTTGATGTTAAGATTAAGAACAGATTAAACATTTACAACCTAAATTAAAAAAATAAAAGCACTATAAAAACTGACAAAATAAAGTAATATTTGATGGAACCAGTAGCAAGCAACCAGGCAAGAAACTAGGCTGATTTAACAAGAACCATGTAATATGAAAAGCTAGGCATAGTAATCTGTATTGCTGCATTTTGTTCCACATGAGAATTGTATAATCATTTATATAGATAGAATCATTAAATAAATGGATGTGACATTAAATAAATGGATGCATTGCCCTACATGTAGGAATTGATAATTCATCTATATTCATACAAAAAATTTCAAATGGTTCTATTATTAATTGTTGTTATTGTTGTTGTTAATTATGATGCTGTGTGCTTTTTGAAATCATTTCTAATTTATGATGACCCAAAGGCGACCCTATCAAGGGGTTTTCTTGGCAAGACTTCTCTCTGAGGCTGAGACAGTGTTATTTGCCCAAGTGGGTTTCCACAGCTGAGCAGGGATTCAGACCCTGGTCTTCAAAGATGTAGTCTAATGCTCAAACCATTACACTGCCTTAAAACAAGGTCTGGCTAGGCAGAGGAATGAGGGGGGAGCCATTGTAAAAATCACCTTCTTTGTAGAATCTTTGTCAACTCAGATATGCCTGTATATTTAATATTTTTATTCTTTATACATAATATTGATACTATAGAGATACAATAACAATTAAATAAGTTTGAATACTGTTTTCATGTTAGATATTTTTATATTATTTATTTATTTATTTATTTATACCCCACTTTTCAGCCAAAAGGCTATCAGAGTAGCTTATACAACTGTCTTCGCCTTCAGTTTAAGGAAAATGAAAGAATAGGAGGATTCATTAAGTTGTGTCTGCCTTACTATCAGTAAACAAAACATTCTTCCTCCCTTGCAAGTACTGCCAAAGGAGCAATGAATGATAGCAAAGCCAAATCAGGTTTGCCATAGCAGACAAGTGTGACAGGCAGTCTGCATCGTATCAATCAGCATTTAAGCTGTCCAGAAAAAGTCGGGGGGGGGGGGGGAATACAATTCCTTTTTAAGATTGCTTAAAAAGTCAGCAACAATTGCCAGCTCCCTGGGGATGGGGACGCTTTGGATGCTAAGTAAAATACACTAAAGAATATTTGAGTATTTTTTATGTCTGTGTTAGTGTGAACCTGACTTCTACCCAGCCATCTTTCCCCAGACTGGTGGGATCAAAGGTTCTTTCGAACCCAATAATGTGTCTTTAGCTCTTCAAGCCAAAACAGCTTGTCGATATAAGGTCACAGCTAACATTCAGCCTTCTCCCTTCTGTAATGGGTAGAACATGCAACATGACTGCTTGTGGTACCCCGGTAAAAATGTCTTTTTGCGGTTCCATTGTAAGACTATTCTTTATGAAATGTATACTCGGGTTAATGATGATCCTGACCTGTTTTCTCGGAGTGCTTCCAAGGGAAAAGGCAATGTGTACCTGCTCCCCCCCCCCCTTTGCTCTTTAGCATGTGTTATTTTCCCAAGTAAATAAGAAAATGGGGGGCATAGTAGAAAAATGTAGGAGGGTTTCATCAAATGGGAGAAAATGAGAGCTCTTGAAAAATGTTGTGCATGAGGCAGCAGGATTGCAGGACCAAAGGTTCACCTAGAAGTACACTGAGGCTGCAGTTTGACACCATTTGAACCACCATGGCTCAATGCTATGGGATTCTGAGATCTCTAGTTTGTTATCGTATCAGAGAAGGCTAAATTATCTCACCTTACAAAACTGCAAATCCTAGAATTCCATAGCACTGAGCCATGGCAGTTAAAGTGGTGTCAAACTGTATTGTTTCCGCACTGTTTCTGCCACCTAAGTTGTCTTTTTTATTCATTCCAAGCCCTCCAGCCTACTGGGAAATATAGTGGTTGGGGCATCAAACTGAGAACTCGGAGATCCTTATTCAAGTCTTGACTGAGCTAGGAAACTCAGTGGGTGATCTTGAACCGTTCTCTCAGTCTGCTCTACCTCAAAAACTTGTTGTGATGATAAAATGAAGGGGAAGAGACCCTCAGCCCCGTAGTCACTGTAGGAAAGATGGAATATAAATGCAACTCATACATGAAAGAATGATGACAGGAGTTTATGAGAATGGATGTTTCAGTGTGCAGCATGCTTCAATATTGTTATGTTGGGACTTGAACTAGAACTTCCCATCATAAAAAAATAGTGTCCTCTATTCATATTGCCGAGGAACTTCCATTGACTTTCAGACTGCCCAACCATCTTCAGACTGATGGTGTTCCTTTCCCTTTTGTCATTTTTGTGGCCTTTCCTCCACCTGAAATAGACAGTGATGTTCTCCATTTGTCTCTTCAACTTATTCTTCATCCCCTGAATGGGAACAGAAGCCATTATGTTGATAAAGTTCCCCTGCCAAGTGCTGTTCTTTCTACTAGACAAGCCTTGGAATATACTCTGACTGACTGTCAGGGTTTGGCAACCATTTCCTGGGAAATTTTGTCATGTTTGGAGCCCCTCATGTGTTTTTAGCCCCCCCCAAAACAACAACAACAACAACAACAACAACAACCCCTCTTCATAATAAGAGGTGAATCAAAAATTGATTTATGGGTCATTTCATGATTTTAAAAATGTCACTCTTGAGTCTAAAATAGCTCGGAGGAGGGATGTGGCAAAAATGTCCCAGTGAGCCCCAGGGGATATTTGGGGGCATTTTGGTACATTACTCCACATTTATTTTGTGTGTGTGCCAGTGGTGGCATGACCCTTTAAGGCTCCAACCTTACAACTGCTGAAAATTGCTATTGCTTTAGATAGTAACTCAGAAATGTATAGACAGGTTTTAATGCCTCCTACTGCTTAAAAGATTTCACCCTTGCAAACCCTTGCAAACATTACTCAAAGGGTCATTTGCAAGCTTTGGAATAAAGTGCCCAATGACAACCACAGTGCTAGCATTTGCATCTTAGCTTTTAACATGGAAGCTCTGATATGTTACTGACAAGTGTGAGTTTGGTTATAGTGTCTAGATTGTCATTTTTTAAAAAGATTCTGTTTTAAGTAACTGCTAAATAGATTTTGGTTTTGGGTTCTGCTTTTTAAAGAACCTTTCAGAGAATTGTGGTTTCTAATGTCCAAAACACACTGGAGAAATGACACAGCTGGAGACCACTTTAACTGCCTTGGCTCAGTGCTAGGGAATCCTGGGATCTATAGTTTATGGTGGCCCCATAGAGCTCTCTGACAGGGAAGGCTAAATGTCTCAAAAAATTACAGTTCCCAGAATTCCCTAGCATTAAGCCAGGGCGGTTAAAGCCGTCTAAAAGTGAATTATTCCTGGAATGCATTTTGGACCTTCGTTGATATTGATGGGGTAAGGTTATATCCCCCTGTCTCTACCTCTCTGCTTTGTTTTAAGCTATTGTAAATTACAAAAATCTTACCAAACGATTTTATTTGTATCCATTCTTATGCGAGCAACATGCATAGAGCCCTGGTGGCGCAGTGGTTAAATGCCTGTCCTGCAACCACTCACTCATAGACCACAAGGTTGCGAGTTCAGTACTAGCCAGGGCTCAGGCTAGACTCAGGCCTGCAATTTTCCGAGGTCTGCTAAAATGAGTACCCAACTGTTGGGGGGCAATGAGCTTACAGTTGTAAACCGCTTAGACATCTCATAGCGTGATATGAAGCGGTATATAAATGAAGCTGCTTAGCTTTGCATAGATATTTAGATTGGTAGGCCATAGTGCAAATAAAACATTTAGTAGGCACCTTTTAAACCATAATCACTGCCAGTTTCAGTCAAAATATGTACAAAAAATGGTTGAATGCCAAGGTTTTTTGAGTGTCTAGAAACACTTGAGAAAAGAAGATTAGACTAATGAGAATCTTCTGTGCTCGGGACAAGACTCGTCATAGGAACTTTCTTTGTTCCTATTGAGAGGAAATACTTGCAGCACAGAAATCTTTCTCCCCTGCACATATTGCATCTGCAGAGTCCTGTCCAGGAGAGCTGTTTAGGGTGGTAAGGGAACTGACGCAGGTTCCACCTGCGCAGAACTCATTACTTAACCCAACAACGGTCTGCTGTGATGCATTTAACAACTTCTTTGCAGATAAAATCTCTCAGATAAGAGCCAACTTGGACACCAGTTTGATAACAGAATCAATAGACGAGGTATCCAGCAGCTCCGCTGATGTAATTTTACTGGATCATTTTTAATCTGTGAGTACTGAGGACATGAACAAGCTCCTTGGTAGCATGAAGAAGACAAATTGCCCTTCATGCCTGGCCATCCGGGAAGGGTGCATTGAGGTTGTTCCTTGGTGACATCATCAACACACCTCAGGGAAGGTCTTGTTCCATCTTGTTTAAAGGAAGTGGCGGTTAGGCCACTTCTGAAAAAAACCTTCCCTGGACCTCCTGGATATGAACAGCTACAGGTCAGTGTCCATGTTACCTTTTTTGAGCAAGGTGATCGAGAGGACAGTTGCTCTTCAACTCCAAGCTGTCTTGGATGAAACTGATTATCTAGATCCATTTCAAATGGGCTTTAGGATGGGATTTGGAGTTGAGACTGCCATGGTTGCCTTGACCGACAATAGATCACAGCATCCTATTGGATCACCTGAGAGGGCTAGGAATTGGAGGCACTGTGTTGCAGTGGTTCTGCTCCTTCCTCTCGGACAGATCTCAGAGGGTGCTGCTCGAGGACAGTTGTTCTGTAAACAAAGGCCTCACTTGTGGTGTCCCTCAAGGCGCCATTCTGTCCCCGATGCTGTTTAACATCTATATGAAGCCACTGGATGAGATTATCTGGAGACATGGTGCTGAGTGTTATCAGTACGCTGATGACACCCAGATCTATTTCTCCTTGTCCCAATCATTGGCCTCGGCTCCCGATGGCATCTCTCCTCTCAATGACTGTCTCAAGGCAGTAATTGGCTGGATGAGGAAAAACAGATTGAAGTTGAATTCAAACAAAACGGAGGTGCTCATAGTAGCAGCCCCGAAACCGGGAATTGGGTTGCAACCTCCAGTCCTGGTCACACTCTCCATGAAGTACTGTGTCCGCAGTCTGGGGGTACTCCTGGATTCGTCGCTCCTGATGACTAATCAGGTAAATGCGATGGTCAGGAGTGCCTGTTATCAGCTTCGGCTGATAAACCTGCTGCACCCTTTCCTGGAAGTAAGGGTCCTTGAGACTGTGGTGCACACGTTTATGTTCCTTGTAAATGTCATTCAACATTTACCGGTGTTGCTGGTACGATTCATAGATCACTCTCCTTTAAAGATAAATGGTGTCCCATGTGTTATTTATGATCATCCCTTGCCAGTTTAGCTCTGGCCAGGTTAACCCCCTTGAAAACCAGTTTTCTCCTCTTTTAGAATAAAATTAACCCTATATACAGATTTAGACCTAGAAAACTCAAAACCAGCAGTATCCAATTGTGCATACATTATTTTGTTCAGCAGGATGGATAGGAAAGCAAGCAATTTTATCACCTATCCTGATTTCACTTCTAGAAACAGTTTCCCTTTCACTATCTTGTTTCAGAAATTTGCAAATTGTGAAGTCATAGGCTTTCATGGCCGGCATCCATAGTTTTTTGTGGGTCTTTCGGCCTGTTTGGCCATGTTCTAGAACAGTTTCTGACGTTTCGCCAGCATCTGTGGCTGGCATCTTCAGAGAATGAAACTCTTCTAGAACATGGCTACACAGTCTGAAAACCCACAAAAAAACTTTGCAAATTGTGTTTGATCAGAGAGAACAGTGGGACATGTCTTTGTACCGTGAGAAGCAATAGCTCAACCACTTCCATCAGCTTTAAGACAGAGCTGGATTGTTTCCAGCTTGTCTCCAGATCCATCCCATAGATATCCAGCTGCACTAAATTGGTGCTAGTTTAAATATTCATTCTCTGTTGGTGCAAGACTTTGTAATCACAAGTCCTGGTAACTGCACTGAATGTGCTGCTTGTGGCTTGGGAAGATAATTCCCTTTCATGATCAGCACACCATGCTGGATGATCTGTGAGAATAACCACAGTAGTCTTTAGCTGCAAAGTCAAACAGCATTAGTGCTGAGTTGTCTGGAGAATGCTAAAGGTATTGCTGTCTGAACTGTGCCCTTCTTGCCTATTCAGATTGCTTCTGTGAGTCAGAGTTATCTCTTTGGCTGCTGTGAGAAACAGGATGCTGGATATGATGAGCCTTTACCGATCCAGCAGGGAATGTTATTTCTTGAAAGATTTCAACTACCAGCCTATCCTGACCAATTTATGTACAGTTACTGGACAGAGCAGAAACCCCGGTTGACAATGGATGTAAATGAAGCCCAGTGTCTGTCTTGTTTTGAACCATGTCACATCTGCCCTGTGATGTTCACTCTCTCTCTGAGCTAGAAAAACACTGTGTGCAAGTGACCCATGAATAGGGAGTAACAATAGCTCTGAAAGAAGCTCAAAAGTTTGTCAATAACATTTCTCTGGAAGCTATGGCTTTATCAGACAGCTGTCCTCTGTGAACTCAAATTGCAAAATGTTCTGACAGGTTTAGTTTATGTTCAAAGGAACTGCCTAATTATAAGATGTCTCTAGAGCATCCTGTGCCAGGGGTATTGCCAGGCACAGTTTGGTTGCAGATTAGAATACATCGTTCTGGGCCATGTTTCCCTCATTTTTGCTTGGACATTCAGAAAAATATTTGGTGTCTACCTAATATCCAAATTGTGTTGTAATGGCCACCACTTCACTGTCACATTCTTTTTGTTTCTTCCTTTGGGCAATAAATTTACGTAGACAAGAACAGGCTGATCAGCATGATGTGAGATAGATGAATTCAAGAGGAATAGTCTTTTGCATACAATTATATCTCATAAATAGCCTAAAGGCACCAGATCCCTTTTGATCTTGGAAGCTAAGCAGGGTTGACTCTGCTTAGTACTTGGTTAGGAGACCACTAATGAACACCCAGTACTCTAGGCTCTATTTGAGAGGAAGGAATTGGCAAACAACCTCTGTGTATTCCTTGCCTAGGAAAACCCTATGGGATTAAAGGGGTCACCATAAGCCAGGGGTAGGCAACCTTTCCCCTTTAAGGGCCGAGGGACTTCAGCTCCCAGAAGCCTCAGCCATGTTGGCCAATAGTCCCATGTTGGCCAATAGCTCCTGGGATTCTGGGAGCTGAAGTCCCTCGGCCCTTAAAGGGGAAAGGTTGCCTACCCCTGCCATAAGCCAACCAGTGACTTGAAGGCACATGTGCACACATACATACCTCAGTTAGCAAAGCTTTTGACTGTGAGGCTTCTTTCAACAAAAGATTTAACAACCTAGCCCCTCTTTTCCTCCTTGTTCTCTGAATAGCTGGAGATGATGATGATTTCTTCCACAGCATTGATTTTAGAAAGATGGTGAATGAAGATTTGAAAAATGCAGACTTTTAGTTTCAGATTGTAGCAGCATGCCTGCAGTAAACAATTCAATGAGCAAAGCCAGAACTGGGAAAGAGATGGAATCTGCCCTAGACAATCACACTGTAACCCCCAAGCAAGGTAAAGAGCAGCTGTCTTCAGAATCCTTTACAAAGCATGCATGATGAGCAAAAGACAGAAGAATGCTGCGAACAGGAAAACCTCCCTCACCAGCTACTCCAGCATGTTAAAAAATGGTATAGATTGAAAAGTTTAGTCACCAAATTAGAAATTATATGCAAGGTGGAGAATGTTGAAAGGAGAAGACATGCCTGGATGATTTAGAAGTGGGCTCTAGAAGGGGCAAAATACTTGTGTTCACCTATGCAAGGCTTACCTGACCTGATTCTTTTATTTCACAAACACACTGCAGAAATTATCCAGTTTGAGATGGTTTTAACTGCCCTGGCTCAGTGCTAACAAATCCTGGGAATTGCAGTTTACTGTGGCACCAAAGCACTCTGACAGAGAAGGCTAGATGTCTCACAAAACTACAGTTTTCAGAATTCCCTAGCATTGAGCCAGGACAATTACATCAGTCTCAACTGGATTATTTCTGTAGTGTGTTTTGGATTGTTGTTAGTTTTCAGTAAAACTAACTTTCAAAAGTTTTGTTGAAACATGACTGCTCTTTTTGTCTGTCTGTTTTATTTTGTGGTATTGAAACCTATCCCTACTCTTTCCTTAAAAAAACAAAACAAAATGTCTGGCACCAAATTTTAAGTTAAAGAAATAATAGCCAGGAACACATTGGCTTCACTAACTGTGGAATACTTGTACAAGCCAGTGAGGAAATATGACAGGCAAGCAGTATGTAAATCTGGATCTCCAGTATTCAGACCCAAGACATAAATTCTATTGTAGCACATTGTTACTTTCTTCATTAAGCCCATTGTAAAGAAGGACTTGAACTTGGGGAATTACTAAAGTCCAGATCTTTAATCGGATCTTTTATCCTATGTTTACGGAGGTGACTAGGGAATAGACTGATAGAGACAAAGCTTTCCAATGAACTGTAATTTATTTGGGGATTCAAACATACAAAAACACTCTGCCATACACACGAACTTAGGAATAAAGTAGTTGGTTTGGAGTGGAAACAAGGCTTTCTAATGGTGATAATTATCTGAAGGAGGCTGCTCCAATAATGAATGAAGATGGACAGACTCAACCATTATGAAAAGGGAAAGGACAACGGAAAGAGCCAGGATTCTAGTCAAGGGTTCACAGTGGTGCAATGTCACTATGAATTCTAACCAGACCCCAATGTGCCTGAGATTTTGGGAATCTTTTATACCCTTAAACCTAGCCTGAGGCAAAGAGTTTCTATTGTATAGCAAAGGATTTCAATTCCTACTCTTTGAAGTAAACAATTTCCAAGGAAAGGAGATGGGAAGTTAACATTATCTCGTCTTCACCTGAACACTTCCTGACTGGCACTCATAAATCTAGGTGTGAATGTCCTGCATTGCAGTTCCTAGGCAGTCTCTTTTGTTCTGCAAATTGTTGTAAGTGCAGATGTGAATTTTCAGGTGCCTACATGATGTGCTCACCTTGGATCTATGGCAGGGGTAGGCAACCTTTCCCCTTTAAGGGCCAAGGGACTTCAGCTCCCAGAAGCCTCAGCTATGTTGGCCAATAGTCCCATGTTGGCCAATAGCTCCTGGGATTCTGGGAGCTGAAGTCCCTTGGCCCTTAAAGGGGAAAGGTTGCCTACCCCTGATCTATGGCAATAGGGGCTTCTCTCAGTCCATGGCAGAAACACAAAAGGGGTCTTTATATTAAATCAGCCATTATAACACCATCCCCAGGAGTTCAAGATTCAGGAACCGGAAGATAAAAGAAACCTACAGTTTAACTCACTCACTCACTCACACACACATTGATGCAAGTTATTTAGGGATTGATAGTTATGGGGGAAAAGGGGATTATTATTTTTCCTTTCAAATATTGGTTGAAACTGTGGATGCTGCTTCTTTGAAGAAACTACTATTGAAAAAAAATACTTTTGCAAATAACTTCTGGCATCCATGTGCTAATAGAAATCGCAGAAGCAGTGTTGGAAACAGGTTCTATCATTCTAAACAGCCAGCATACAGCCTGTGATATATCTTGTGACTGAAGCATGAAAGTTAGGAATAGATAGCCCTTTGAAAAGTGTTACAAAATAATCCTGTCTTTTATATGCTTGGGACCTAGTCTTGCCTTTTAAAGATCTGACACATGTCATCACCCATCCTTCCATTCTGGTTGCCTTTTTGTGCTTTCTGAAATTGATATTTTATCTTTGTGAGTGTATCTCATTAGCAAGGCAGCAGGATAGCTAACTTTTCTCACCATAGATAATTTTTACCAAAACATCCCCTCTCACTTAGTTTAGTAACTGCAAGTAGCATTTGTAATGAAAAGTCTTTGGTACAGGGTCATAGATCCTCCTTGCACAATATACATACACCCATACATTCCATGCTTAGATATTCCTGGAAAACATTATAAAATGATCATTTCCCATGCTGGTCTCCTCCATCACCTTGAGAGTTAAGTGATCATGCTCTAATATTGCTGTGTAACATGGGGAAATCCATTGTTAAGAGAACAAAAGTCCATTCACATACACATTTATAACACTATGACTCTACTTTAACTGTCATGTCAACATCTTATGGAATCCTGTGTTTATAGTTTGGGAAGGCACTAGAGCTCTCTGGTCGAGAATTCTCAATGCCCCTCCCTAAACTGCAGATCCCAGGATTCTGTAGGACGTTGCTGTGTCAACTAGAGTAGAATCATAGCACTATAAAATGTGTAGTATGAAAAGGCCTTTGAATTACATGTTGTATATAACAAACGGTATTATTGGTTCATTCCAAGGAATTCTTGATTCCTGACTTGAATATTTTCAGTATTAAAAGAGGCTAATTGAGAGGTATTTTTAAAGCAAAGATCATTCACATCAAAAATCATTCACTGGCCTTTGCAGCACATTATAACTCACCCTGTAAGTGACCTATAAGTCACCTTAGACACAACATCTAGGATCTGATTAAAGCTTATTTGCTAAGTGTGGATCTAGCTAAAGTTTAACTTTAAAAGTAAGAATAATTAAGGACAGATATGGTGTGGATGCCAGTCTATTTAGATGGTCAGTGCCCAAATCACATGGAAAGTAAGGGGTAGGATGGGTCTAAACTAGGCCTGCATAACATATGGCCTGGGGGCCACGTGTGGCCTCCCAAAGGATTTTGGATGACCCTCAAAATGTGGAATGACTTCAAGCCTCCTTTGCCACCCAGCTTTCGTCCAGGAAAGAACCAGGCAGCAGAGGAGGAGTATGCGTGAACAATCAACACCAAGGCTTCTCTGCCATTCAGCTTTCTCCCAAGGATAGGGCCAGGCAGAAGATGAGGAGGATGAGGAGAGAATTAATTTTAATAAAATCAATTGTTTTTAATTATTAATTATTAAAAAGTAATTAATAATTAATGATTAAATAGTTTAATAATTAATTATACCTTTATTGGGAAACTGAGCTGCTAATAACCTATCTGAAACCTGAAGAAGTTTAGCCTATTTTAATTTTGGCCCCTACCTATTACCAAGTTGTGCAGGTCTGGTCTAAACCCACATCACGTCATATCACCACTTAGTTCCTGTCTTTAATATGGTTGGCATCTAGTCCTGCCTTTTAAAGATCCTGCACAGGATGGATCCTATTAGTTCATGTGGCAACCGTTGTACTTAGAAGCTGACTTGACAACAATAACAACAACAAATTGCTGCAAGCCAACTGGTGATGAAACTGTGTGTGTGTAGTAAATGAGATGGGGAGTGGGGTGCAGATGGTTCTCTGGTACAGTCCTTTGGGAGGTTCTGCTGCTCAACAGCCCTACTGAGGGTGGGTCTACATTAGCCAGAATACCCTGGCCTGCTCCCAGAGTATTCTGGCTTTGCATCTGCCCCAAATTCCCTCTGTTACCTGGGCAGTCAGTCCAGAACAACACCAGACAATTGTCTACACATATGTCCCACTGTGCTGCCTACAGCTGGCACAAGTTGTTCCCTCTCCCTCTTGAGGTCAAAATAAAGGCACCCAGCGTTGATCATATGGTTGGGCACATTGTGGCCTTAGGATGAATGACTTACACCAGGAACAGCAGCCCTGCTGTGTGACATCACTACATAGTCATCAGATATGTGTGTGTGTATGTGTGTGTATATAGATACACACACATATGTATAGTTGTCTCTCTCCATTCGTGGACTTTGAGTCTGTGGTCCCAGTCTTCGTGGGAAGGACAAGCAGGGAGGGATATAATGATGGTGCCCCCTGCACATGCCAAGGCACATGCACCATTATTTTCAATGGGGCTCGAATATTTGTGAGCCGCCATTTTCATGGGAGGTCCAGTACCAATCCTCTCTCTGTGTGTGGACTTCTCAGGTGAAGACGGTCCATATGCGAATTGGAGATTTGGCCCTACATTGTGTGGACAGGCGACATGAGGGCAGATGAAACTGGTGTAAATGGCCCATGTCCTGAGACGAATGAAAACTGTGCAAGAAAGATATGTTCATTTCAGTACACTTGAGAAGGAGAACTTCCCATCCCAGTGTTATTTTTAGATTATTTTTTGCCTGAGGCATGAATAATGTCTTGGTTGAGCTTGATAACCACAGTATCTTTTTTTTAAATGCTGCTTAGTTTTTTCCACAAACACACATGCAAATTTGGAAATGGCACAATTTCTTTAGCACTAAATTAAAACATTTGAAAAAAAGATCTCTCTATATTTCTGTAACCGTAAACGTCAGGGGAAAGCACTGATAATGAAAATAGGGAATCCTAAAATTATCTGGAGGCGGACAGCATGAAAAGTCTGCCCGAGTCTAAAATGGAATGGTTTCATGATACTTTATATCATAAAACAGAAATGTAGTGATAGACACCACCATGTGGAATTCAGTCTACACTGCAAAGTAGAACAACAATACTGAAGGAAATGAGCAGCAGGAGATGATGCCTCTCCTCTTTTGCAGGTTATTTATGGAGTGAAGTGCTCCATTCCATTTGCAATCTGTCCCATAATATCTACCTTCTTTGCAGTGGGAACAGATATTTTAAATCCCTGCTGAAAGGGGAAGAACATGTAACATCTTGCTGAAATGTTTCCACGGAGCGTGTTTTCTCTGAAGGCCTTCAGATTAACCTGCTTCAGTAGATGTGGAGTCTTGTTCTCTAACAGGATTAATTCTTAGTGTGCAGACTTCATTTGCATTGGGTGGTGGGGATGGGGGGTGTAGAAGATGGAGTGAAAATACTGTTTGGACATTATCTGTTGTGAACACTTTTATTTGGCCTGATTACCACTGTAAAGCCATTTCTTAATTTAAAATGCATAACGTCCCAAAAACAGTGATTTTTATGTAGGGGTGGGTGAGAGTTTCATCTCACTTAATATATTTTTTTTAAATCACAATTTGGCCAGATTTGCAAAATTGGAAAGACGGAGAAGAAAGTAAAACTTATTGATTTGCTCATATCACTATTTGTATGTTAGCACCTATTCCTGGGGGTGGGGGGAGGAGGATAGCATGAAAATGAGAAAGCATGACAGGAAGATTCCTTTGACCAGTGCTCCCCAAACTTTTTCAGGCTACCTCCGCCTTTCCTCTTGGGTGACAACCCTAGTTCTCTCCCCCCCATACCTATTTCTTGATATTAGGTCTATTGTCTGTGCAGCAGCCAGATGGCTAGTGACCCACTTGCCACTGCCTTTTCCTCTTTCTCCTCCTCTACCTCTTGTATGTGAATACAGCATGGCAAAAGGAAGGCCAGCTGGTTGGCTGCTCATTTGCTGCTGCCTAGTGACTGGATGCCAAGGGAACAGTGTACGAGCAAAGGCCAATGCAGGTGAGAGTCTTCCCGGTCACTGCTCAACTGGCTTCTTGGTCACTGCTCTTGTTGTACCTTGTCACCCTCAGAGTAGCAACTAAGCAGCTAGCTGAGTGGTGACTGAGAAGCCTTCTGCCTATGCTAGCCTTGTGGTAAAGGCTGACATAGGTGAAAGGCTTTTTGGCTGTTGCTTGACTGGCTGCTCAGTTGCTGCTCCCAAGGTGACCAGGTGCAAAGGGAAAAGCTTCTCCCTAGCAAAGAAGGTCTCTCAATCCTTCTTCACCAGGGCAGAGAGGAGTGCAGCCAGCTTCCCACTTTTCTTCTCAATGAGGAAGGACTCTCAGACCAAGAGGGACAAAGGAGTCATTTGAAGAATAACACTGGATATTCCTCCCCAGAGATGTGCCTTCCCCACACAGCTTCAAGTCATCTCTCACACTTAGACATTGTTTCTTCTGCTACCTCTTCTCTCAGACTGTCCAACAAAAGAAAGCAGAAGCACTGTACCTTCAATCTGTCAGCGAAGTTCCAGAAAAGTTCACAAAGCTTAAGCAGGATCTCAAATATGAAAGCTTTTTGCCATCGCTTCTCCCCTGCCACCACATGCTCTAACTCAGGGGTAGGCAACCTTTCCCCTTTAAGGGCCGAGGAACTTCAGCTCCCAGAAGCCTCAGCCATGTTGGCCAATAGTCCCATGTTGGCCAATAGCTCCTGGGATTCTGGGAGCTGAAGTCCCTCGGCCCTTAAAGGGGACAAGTTGCCTACCCCTGCTCTAACTCCTAATCCCCACCATGGTCCTAAAGGCTGCTGTTTCCCTTTGTCTTTCTAGCATGTCAATTCATTGACTGAAGGACCCCTTGCCACCCCCTTTTCCTTCACTGTCTCCAGAAAGAGCATACCACCCACTTTGAGAATCACTGCCTTAGATTGTGTCAGAACATTGGTCCATCTATCTCAGGGGTAGGCAACCTTTCCCGTTTAAGGGCCGAGGGACTTCAGCTCTCAGAAGCCTCAGCCATATTGGCCAATAGTCCTATGTTGGCCAATAGCTCCTGGGATTCTGGGAGCTGAAGTCCCTCGGCCCTTAAAGGGGAAAGGTTGCCTACCCCTGATCTATCTCATAGCATCTATTCAAGGGATGAGGAACCATCTGTTTTCTCTTGTTGAAGCCTAGGTCCTTCCAGGGATCATTTGTTAGATTCTTCCTGCTTGCAACTGATGGGCAGGGGAAACCAAGGTTAAAAGTAGATTGAGTCACTACACACACACACACTATTTCTGTTACTCTCTCTACCCCTCTACAACTATACCTAGCAGGCTGATGCCCAAGAGGTCACTATTTTTAGAGGTCCCGACTGTTTGTTTGGAGATGGCTTTTGAAACTAGAGTAAAATTTGGCTGCCCTTTATCTGCATTGACTAGCAGGTGTTTTACAAGGATGCAGGTTAGAAGTGTCCCCAGCTCTGCCTTGAGATGTTGACAATTATAACTGGGACCCTCTGTTGACAATATGTGTGCTTTGTGTCCCATCACCATCATTAGGAAGCTGCTACAATTCAGTTCTTGGCTCATTTGGCTTAGTATCAATAGCAATAGCAGCTTCATTTATATATTGCTTCATACCACACTAAACAATCTCTAAGCCATTTACAATGTGTAAGCTAATTGCCCCCAACAAGCTGGATACTCATTTTAGTGACCTCAGAATGATGCAAGGTTGAGTTGATCCTGATCCCCTGGCTGGTATTGAACTCACAACTTTGTGGTTTGTGAGCAAGTTGCTGCAGTCCAGGCATTTAACCAATCTACCACCAGGGCTCATCTATACTATCATATACACCAACTGGTAGTACACTGCCATCCCCCCCCCCCCCACACGCATAAAATGGCAAGGATTTTTTATTTTTATTTGGATCAAAGCATGCACTCATTCCACTGAGCTACATTTCATGATGACACCAGTAGATACTCAGAATTGTTTCTTCCACTGCTGTATAATTCAGATTTTGGCATTGTTTGTCAATGAGTGGTGTGAATGCTCTTTTTAGTTACCTGAAGAGCTCTTGAGGTTTCAAATGTAGTTAACACACTCCACCTGCACATGACTTTGAACCAAGAGAATCATAGAAACTATTATTCTTAACCAAAAATTAGTAAGAGGATCTCTATTCCTCAGTCACCTAAAGGGTTGTATATGTGTACAGCCATAAAGACCACATGTATGTGAGAGTTTCAGTGGGACACACTATTACAGTGTTGCATCCTTAGCACCCACCTCCATATCCCAAGTCAAGGTGATGAGAGATGGTCAAGATATGCAGCTCCCACACTATAGAAATATTTGCTAAGGGAGGAGTGATTGAGGCCTTTTCATTTCTCTTTCCACCATCAGACAAAAAACTGTTGTTCATATCTGCTTTATCAAAGAGATTTGAATATTGTTTAAATATTGGCTTTAATATTGGTTTAAATATTAAGCAGTTTAATATTGGAGCTGTATTGTATTATTGTGTTTTAAATTTATTTTCCTTTATTACGGTAGTTTTCCTGTTGTACTTTAAGTATGTATATTTGAGAGTTGTTAAGAAACTTGAAAACTTCTGTTTCTGGAAAGGCAAGGTATAAATCTACCTCCCCTAGTAAAGAGAAAAGCCTTTTCCTCTTCCTCCTTTCCATTCCCCCCCCCCCGCCATGACTCCCCTGGTCTGGCATCTTTTTGGACCAACAATAAATAGCCCCAGGACCATGAATGTTTTCCTCAAGGAATGCCATGTCACTTAGATTTACCTCCTTTCTTTTAGTGCAGAAGCTAATCTAGCTATCAAACTTTGTTCTTCCTCATAATTATGTCAACCATTGAATTTAGAACTATTTAGCTGAGGGATTCTTATAGTTCATGGACTCTTGGGAGTAAATGGATGGGCTTCAGAGATCTGTGAAATTGTTGTTGATGTGTGCCTTCAAGACATTTCCTTCTTATGAAGACTCTTAAGGCAAACCTATCATGGGGTTTGCTTGGCACTGTTTATTCAGAGGGGGGGGTTTCTTGTGCCTTCATCTGAGACAGAAAGAGTGTGACTTGCTACATGGCCTTCCAGTGGGTTTTCATGAGCATGTGGGATTTGAGCCTTGATCTCCAGAGTGGTAGTCCAATGCTCAAACCACTGAAATAAATGGGGAAAACAGATCTTTCTTTTTCTCTTTCTTCCCCCCTCCTCTCACTTTAATTTTTCACCTGTCATGGTGAATTTTATGCTAAATATGTTTGTAAATGGTCCTTCTCTCTTCCCCTCCCCCAATTCCACACTGTTCTGTGTGGAATAAATCTATTTCCAATGCCATAAAATGAATTCTATGCAAAATTATGTATCTATACATTTTTGTGTATTTTTTCCAAGAAGGGACTCTGCTTTCATCAGATTATGGAAGGGGAATGCAACCCTAAAATGTTGAGAAACACTATGTATTGAAGTCGCAGCTACTACCAGGGTTTTCCTCCTGGGTAGACAAACTCGCTCCCTCCCTCTCTCTCTTTCTCTCTCTCTCTTTCTTTATAGAATCCTAGAGTTGGAAAAGTTGGTCATCAAGTCCAACCCCCCGCCATGTAGGGACACATGATCAAAGCACGCCTGACAGATGGCCATCCAGCCTCTCTTTAAAAACCTCCAAATAAGGAGACTATCACCCTCAATGGAAGTGTGTTCTACTGTCAAACAGCTTAGTCTCAGGAGGTTCTTCCCAAAGCTGAGGTAGAATCACTTTTCCTGTAGCTTGAACCCATTGCTCCATGTCCTAGGACCTTATCAAATGCTGGCCACGAAGCGAAAAGTAACCGAATAGTAACCGAAGTAAGAATAAATTCAGTTCTATACCGAAACGAACT
>CM034708.1:7106499-7140555 GCA_020142125.1 Phrynosoma platyrhinos
CCCTTTGGATTAGCTCTGCTTCAGACCCCGTGTGATAAGGTCCCTAGTCTTTGCAGCAGCACTAAACAAAATTGCTCCATCCTCAATATGACATCCCTTCAAATATTTAAACAGGGCTATCATATCACCTCTTAACCTTCTCTTCTCCAGGCTAAACATGCCCAACTCCCTAACTCTTTTTTCATAGGGCATGGTTTCCAGACCCTTCACCATTTTGATGGCCCTCCTTTGGAGATGCTCCAGTGTCTCAACATCCTTTTTGAATTTTGGTGCCCAGAACTGGAGGCAGTATTCCAGGTGAGGCCTGACCAAAGCAGAATAGAGTGGCACTATTACTTCACTCGATCTAGACTCTATATTTCTATTGATGCAGCCTAAAATTCCATTGGCTTTTTTAGCTGTAGCAGTGAAAGCATTGCTTTCATTCCATCACATCAGATAAACATCTCTGGTCAGGTTGCAATATATAAATAGAATAATTTATGGAAGATATAAGATGAAAACCCCATGATATGTCTGCCTTGGGGTCACCATAAGTCGTAAATGACTTAAAGGCACACTACAATGAAAACAATAATCAAATGAAAACCAGCATAAATGCAGTAGTGGAAAATAAAACAGAATGTGTAACAAGCCCATGGTTAAAACACTGGCTTTGAAACAGAAAATCTACTTAAAGCTTGAAAAGATATATACTCGGCACTTTGGACTGGAACCCCAAATGATCTGAGAGACAGAGCAGCTGTTAGCTCTAATTTGATCAAGCAGCTTAGTTGTTATTTGTCATCAATTCAACTTCAACTTAGGGCAGCCCTATGAATGAGACTCCACAGTGTCCTGGTCTTCAGCAGCCACCTCAGGGCAGCTGTGGCTTCCTTGATTGAATCAATCTATCTGTAGCATAATCTTCCTCTTTTCCTACTGACTTTCTTCTCCCAGCATTACTATCTTTTCCAATGAGTCATGACATTTCATGGTATTTCCAAAGCACAATAGCCTCAGTTTCATAATTTTGGCATCTAGTGAATGTTCAGCCTAGGCTGAATTAATAGTTTTATCTTTGAGGAACTACATAAATTCAACCTAGACAATGAGAAATAGTTAAAGATTGCCCATACCTTGGATCAAACCTTGGTCAGAACAGAGATTGCATTCAAAAATAAGACTAGAAATGAGAAGGGCAGCTATGAAAACAAGACAAGATCCAAAAGAGTGAAAATATACAACTGAGCACTAAAGTTAGTGCTGAGCACCTTCTGAATACAGCCATCTCAGAAGCTATAGAAGCATTGTGAGATAGTGGTTTCCACACATTCTCATTTGCAGAACATGGATAGTAGGTCATTTAACAGTCTATAGAACATGAGTGGACAATGCTTCAAGGAACCTGCAGTTTCAGATGGCTGGTCTGTGATCCGTGGCTATAATGCTTCTGAGTTAATCTTCCAGCACCAACAGTTGGTCTAGCCATGGATACTGTACCAGTGTCTAGGCCACTGAAGCTGTCAGAATGCCTCCCGGGCAGTGCATTCTAGCTGCCACTATCAAATGGTCTGAACATAAATACCATGATGGCAAAAACATCTGGTACTGGGGTACCAGGATTCCTTAATTTCTTGCATCCTAGTGTGGGGGATAGAAGAGAGGCAGGTGGGTGCAACTGGAGAAATGAGGCTTACTCCTCAGTACATCCATTATAATTGCACCCCGTTCTATTCTAGGAAACTCAGTAATAAAATCAATCATGGGTTATCCAGCAATTGTGGTCTCTATCTTTGGTCGTCTGAGTAGACCCATTAGATGGGACTCTGAACAGCTTCTTTCACAAGGCTGACCCTAGAAAAAACAACAACAACAAGGGTCCTAAATTGTTTGGGAATCCTCCCATTTTAGAAGCTACTGTTTAATACATGAGGGACCAGGAAGAAACATGTGGCCTTATAGGCAAGATTAAATGCATATTCTCACTTGGGTTCCTCTTTCTCAGTAGAAATGCTTGCATGGGGCTAATGCCAGTGATGTCAACATTTTATATTGTATTATTTCCAATATGGGGAAGGAAGGCAAACATGAAACAAGAGAGATAGATTAAGAGAGAAGAGATGCCTCCCATTTTCAAAATAAGCTTCTGGGAACGTTTCCTCTTCACACATGCTATCTAGTGTTCCAGGATAGATACAACATACATTGCATCCTGAGGCAGCAAACCATTCACCTTAGTCAAGATTAAAATATGAAATATTCAGTGTGCCTGGCCGAAACAGGGAAGAGAAATGAGGCCTTCAGTTCTTTGATTAGAGATGCTGCTTAGAATGTGTTAATGTTTTACCTTCAAGACAAGATACTCCTCTCTTCCCATACATATTAAGCAATTCAACATATGGAGCTGTACATTTGTTTGAATTTTTACTGTATAGTACCCTTGATAGGAAGCTTCCCATATCTGGCACTGACATTGTCTCTAGTATGCTCAACCATAGAACAACCAATTATGCAGTGCTTGAAAAGGAGTGGGGAACTGATGACCATCAGATATTGTTGAATTGTACCTCTCATAATTCCTGAATATTGGCTATTTAGGAGTTGGAGCCCAATGCTTGAAGACCACTGATTCCCCACTTTCTGCTTTACAGAAGGGTTTGGGAATTGTGTGGACTTCCAGATATTGTTGAAGTGCTTCTCTCAACATTCACCATCTACTGTAGGGAAGGACAGTTTTCACACCTACTAGAGAGGCAAACTAGACAGACTGGCTTACACACTGTGCTGAGAACTGGCCCACAGATCCTATCCAGATGTCCCATTAGATGTGGCACTTGTGGTTTCCCTCCCCAGGTTATCCATGTGAACTCCCCATCCACATGTCCCTCTCCTCTCCCCATCCTTGAATCCTCTTGTTCTCCCTGTGTAGAGGAAACATTCTTCCACATGGATATAACTACCCATCTTTAGCCTCTGGGCAAAGAATCTGTATGTGAAGAAAGCAAAAATATATGGGCCATCCATAAGGACAATGTCCAATAATAAAAGAGAAAATAGAATTTGAATTTCTTTATTATTTCTTCTCTGGAACAAGCTTACTTGGCATAACTTCTGAATCCAAGTCCTTCTATTTGGCAGTTGCCTGTTGTTATACTTCAAATGATCAAAGGTGAATTTAACATATACTGTGAAACACTGATGCCTTTCTATTCTTTCCTTCTTTAGCTTCTATTGCCAAGGGACATGAGGATTTAGCCCGCTGTGAATATTTATAAAACTAGCTGCAATAGTTGAGTGTTTTGTCTTGAGCAAGCAGATCTAAAAGCCTTGTTTTGAGAAGAATACTCTGGACGATAGAACTCAGGCAGCCCACAGTCTGATGCCTGGAGTTAAAATAAAATTAAAGACCTTGTTACTCTATGAGACTTTCAAAAATTAATCTGCAACAACTCACATAGCACCAAGGGCTTAAATACTTTATTGACCAAATGAACATTTGCCTGCTTTCTTGCTGGAGTTAGGAAGGCCCAGCAACTATTTATCTTCCCCCACACAATCCTCTCACAGTCATAAATCTTTTGGCTGACTCTCTGAACATTACAAATAGGCTGACATCTCTGCCTTTACTTGTGTTCTGTACAAGGCAAATCAGGGATTGTGGTGTTTTGGAAAAAAATCATGCACACTCAGAAATGTAATCACTCAAGTGTGTGCATATGGATACAACTGCTGAGCTTTGTATTTAAGAACCTGCATAAGCAAATAGGGAGTATTTCAGAGTAAATCTGGAGCCAGCAATCACAGCATGGTCTTTGGAAGTTAACCTGTAAAAGATCAGGTCACTTCCATCCTCCTCTTGCCTTTTCCCCCAGGTGTGTGGATTTTTACAGTACATTCTATGATATTCCTCTTAGATGGAGCAAGACAGCAAATGTGAAATAGAATGGTCCAGGGTGGTTAGTTGACATGGTCTTCAAATCAAGAAAGGCTCTTTGTGTGTGAAAGGGCTTGGGAAGATTGTCTGAAGGTCTGTAAACCTATGTGTCAAGAGATGTGCTTTTAGACCTTTGCCAGAGAACAACAGAAACTCTGAGATGCCATGAAATAGGGACAAGATTGAAAAACTGTTTGAAACGTGGACACATTTGAACATGCCTAATCTTGTTATTTATTTATAAGTGTTTGCACTGAGGATTGAGCAAGCTTGTTTTCTGCTACTCCAGAATAGGACCTAGAACAATGGATGCAAGCTACAGGAAAAGAGATTCCAGCTCAACATTAGGAAGAACTTTCTGACAGTGAGAGCTGTTTGACAGTGGAACACATTCCCTTGGAGATTGTGATGGAGTCTCCTTCTTTGGAGGTCTTTAAACAGAGGCTGAATGGCCATCTGTTGGGGATGGTTTGATTTTGAGTTCCTGCACGGCAGGGGGTTGGACTGGATGGCCCGTGGTCTCTTCCAACTCTATGATTCTATGATTCTAACTTAGAGTAACACATGCCCAGCAAGTTTAGCAAAACAGTGGAGGAAGGTGGAAGAAAAGTGTGACGGGTGCCCAAGCTTTCCCCCCAAAGCCAAAAAACCATTTCCTCAACAAATGCGTTTACAGTGACAGGATATCAAGTATACAAGGTATATTTTTCAGTGCTCAGCCATGTGGAAAATCTTTCATTCACTTTTTAATTTTCTGTTTGTTTTAGGTCAGTGCAGGTTTCAAAGGAAAATGTAATCTGTCTGCATTTCACAGATGGGAAGTGGACAGTTGCAATACATCTGCTGTCCATTGATTTGTCAAGCAGTTCCAGGCGGCTTTTCTCTTGTGATCTGCTGCTCATCTGCTGAAATGGTGGCAGGGTGAAGGCGGGGAATCTGAGTGCTAATTTTGGTTTTATGTATTTTAAGTACAATGAAAAGGAGGATCCATCCCCTTGGAAATCTTCTGTCTTCTCCTTATATCTTACTGAAGAAGTCAGTCAGATTCAAGCAACTCAATGGACAGGACAGAACATACATATTAGGATATAAATTTGTTTATGGCTAAGTGATAAAGCAGCTGCTATAGTTGGCACCTAGTATAACAGAGAGGCTGCATACAAACTTCAGAAACAATCCTGTTTGACACCACTTTAACTGCCATGGTTCAATGTTATGGCATTCTGGAAATTGTGGTTTATTGTGATTTATTATTTCTAGTCCATCTCAAATGAAATGTACCGCACAAAATGTACTGTGTTCCGCTCTGAGCATTACAGTGCAAAAAGAATGTTGACAAGCTGGGGCATGTCCAGAGGAAGGCAATCAAAATGGTGAAAGGTCTGGAAACCATGGTCTTTGAGGAGTGATTTAGGGAACTGGGTATGTTTAACCTGGAGAAGAGAAGGTTAAGAAATTATAGTGCTGTTTAAATATCTGAAGGGAAGTAATATTGAGGATGGAGCAAGCTTGTTTTCTGCAGCTCCAGAGATTAGAACACAGAGCAATGAATTCAAGCTTTAGGAAAAGAGATCCCCCTTAAACTTCTGGAACACCTTCCTGACAATCAGCGCTGTTTGACAGTGGAACGCACTTCCTTGGAGAGTGGTAGTCTCCTTCTTTGGAGGTGGATGGTCATCTGTCAGAGGTGCTTTGATTCTGTGTTCCTGCATGACAGGTTGGACTGGATGACCCTTGAGGTCTCTTCCAACTCTATGATTCAATGATTCTACAGGCTCTCGTTTTCTGCTTACCTTTCTAATTATTCAATGCCATGCCATGTTTCAGAGGAAATCAAAGGAAACAACACTACTGGGAGCATATGACCTATTTGATCAATACCTATTTGTTCAATACTGAAAATGATTTTTAAAATGTTTGATTTGGAAGAGGGTTTCAGAACCAAGAGGAGGTATTTCAGATTGGTCTAAAGAACTGTGCATTCTCACAAAAATAATCCATTGGGTTTTGCTGAGTTTTCCCAGTTATTGGTGCCCCTGCTTCCATTCACTCCATTCTAGTACATGAGTCCCATTTTGCACTACAGCAGTATAATGAAAATAAGAATTAAAGAACATAAGAAAGGAGGAAAAGAGAAGCAAACATATTGGTCTGACATGTCTCCAAATTAAAAAGAAGCCTACCCAAAGGTGGGTTTAAAATATTGCAGATGGTGCCAAGAATTACTTAAAAAAAATAGTCTACATAAACACAAATGTTTGGATAATTGAGAGAGGGAGAGAGATACAAAAACATAGAGATAACAATAAATACCACTACCTCCCAATACTTTTGCCCAGTGAGCTTTCCTCTCTGTAAAACATCCCCTTCATTGTGTAACTGGATGCTACTTACTAAATCAGTTTCACCGTATCCCTTGGCGCAACAAAGGACCAGCAATCATCTTTGGAAATTATTATGTGCTAATTCTAAATTGTGTTATTTCTGCTCTTTGCTAGGCATCCATCACTTTGCACATTGTCATTTATACACTCAATCAATTGTAAAGCAATCTCCATATTGAGAACATTCCACATTAAAATCTGACCTTTCCCATATCTTTCACTAGCTTTGCCACATTTTTGTATCAGCAGTCTAGACCACGCTTCCAAATGTTCAAATCACGAAAAGAAGAGACAGCCTTCTGGACCTCTTACTATCCATCTCCATGAGTGTCACAGGGCTTATTATATCACCTGTTTTCATGACAGCAAACAAATCTATTTATCTAGTATCTACTAGTGTACATAAACTCAAATAGTGGGGCATCCATTTTATAAGTAGCGACGAGCAAACTGTACACACATGAACACACACATACACACATAGGAGCGAGAAAGAGAAATCAATTTGCTGTTGTAGTTATTGTTGCATGTCTTCAAGTCATTTCTGACTTATGGTGACCCTAAGGCAAACATATCATGGGGTTGGCTTGGTAAATTTCTTCAGACAGTTTATGCCATTGCCAGCCTCTGAGGCTGAGAGTGTGTGAGTTGCCCACTGCCATCAGTGGGTTCCTATGCCAGAGCCAGGATTCAAATACTGCTCTCCCAGGGTCCTAGTCCAACACTCAGACTTCATATGATTTGGAAAAATGTTTATGATCAGGCATGTTAAGTGAATCACTCCAGTTCTCTCTCTGGCTATGTCCCATTATTGAAGAACTCTACCTCCCTTTCATTTTCATATTGTCCAAGGCAGGGGTAGGCAACCTTTCCCCTTTAAGGGCTGAGGGACTTCAGCTCCCAGAAGCCTCAGCCATGTTGGATCAATAGTCTCATGTTGGCCAATAGCTCCTGGGATTCTGGGAGCTGAGGTCCCTCAGCCCTTAAAGGGGAAAGGTTGCCTACCCCTGATCCAAGGCAACATGATGGACTTCACTTTCACAACAGCTCTTAGTCTTCAGGTCCTAGATGCTGCTACAAGCAGAAGAAGCAATATGTAGAGCTACTTGTCAAAAACTGTTCTGTGCCACCTTGGTCTCTGAGGAAATGGTAAGACAAAAATGATTAACAGTGTGGTAGAACAGATTCCTTTTAGGAATACAGTGAAGTTTGGAGAAACTCTCACATTTGGTCTCAAGTGGATTCGTGATACATCTTTCTTGACACATACACATCAAATCTGAACTGTGCTTCATTATTTCTGCTAACCTATTAGCAGGTCAATAATAATTTCATCTCAAGTCGGGTTTGGCATAAAATCTAATTAGAATTGATGTGATTCATTTAGTTTCACATATCTCCTATTGTTAAATGAAATAATTGCCCAGACAGTTGCAAATGTATAGAAAAAGAACTGAAACGTTATACAACTTCTGATGGCATGGGGGAAGATGCCCATGAGGTGGACAGGAAAGAAGTAACCCTTGAAACTGGCCAAAGTTATTTACTCTTATTTCGTTGAGTCGGTCTGGTTTAACTAAGGCCTGCCTTTTTCTTCCCTGATGTCTTTCCAGAAAAATCAGACAAAGATATTCCCATTTGCTAGGACATTTAATGTATTAGGACACTGCTACTGATTTTATTTAACATTTTGTAGGTGAGAGGAATTTAGTAGATAGATAGACAGAAATTTCAATATTATGCTGTGAATCACCTTGGGGAAAATTGCATTGGAAAGTGGCACATAAACCTATAAAATACACAAAAAGAACAAACCATCTGATCAACCAAATATATGAATAGATGGCAGGGGATAGAAAAAGCAAGGGGCTTATTTTGATGCCTCTTCAGTTCTTTCTGTCATTCATTCAGTCACTGTGACATGTGAACATATCAGCAGGCATTCCAGTGTTTTACTTTATGATAGTTTTCAAAGAAGTAGACCTGCTAGTCTCTTGCAGAAGTGGGTTTATAGTCACAAAATCTCATTTTCTTTCCTCCCTCTCCCTTCCTTCTTTTTTCCTCCCAGTGTTTTAATTTCCAATGGCCACATACCCCTTTCAGCACATAAGGGAATGCAAGGATGAGTAAGTATGGAGAAGGAAGCATTAGCTCATAGGGAGCTTTCTCTGCAAAACACTGATCGCTTAAATCACCCCTTTAAGATAATTAAATGCACTATGCCACAACATTATTTGTGATGTTTACAATGTTTGGTAAGTGCTGTCACGTAACATACAGCTTCTCCTAGTTTCCAACCTTGCAAAAACAAAGAACAACCTCCTCTGTGATTAGTTAGAAAAAAATAAATAAGAGATTCATTTGTGAGTTCCTCAATTTTCCTCTTCCCTTCCCTTTCCATTCAGTTTCTACTTTTCTGTCACACATAGTAAAATACACAGGTACAAGTCAGTGTGAGATAGTGGTTTGAATTTGTGGAATGCAAATGAGTTTGCATTCTCCCCTCCTCCACTAAAGGCATGGAAACCCCTGAGTGACCCTGAGCAAGTCATACTCTCTCAGCTTCAGGGAAAAGCAATGGCAAACTTCCTCTAAAGAAATCTCACCAAGAAAAAACAGTGTTCTGCTGTCAAACAGCTCTTATTGTCAGGAAGTTCCTCCTAACGTTGAGGTGGAATCTCATTTGCTTCCATTGTTCTGGGTCTTCTGGAGCTGCAGAAAACAAGCTTGCTCCAGCCTCAATATGACAACCCTTCAAATGTTTAAAGAGGACTATCATATCCCATCTTAACCATCTCTTCTCCAGGCTAAACATACCCAGTTCCCTAAGCCATTCCTCATAAGGCTTCATGGTTTCCAGACCCAAGTTAATTGCATTGCCAGCATTATTTGACTTTGCTCACTTACCGTAATTTATTGTGTTGGAATTTTTATTAGCTATCCCTGCAAGCAGCGTTTGCATGCATACACACACACACACCATAGCTAAGAGTTTGTCTCTGTGGGTGTTGGTGGCTGGATTTATGTTGCCAGGGAATCTAACATGTTTTTCCTCTGATAACCTAGAACTTTGAATACCTAACCTTTTCAGATATTTGGATGCTTGAATTGGCAAACACAGTTTGTAATTGCTGACATAGGTTCCCCTTGCTTTGAGTAATCTTCCTTGCTGTTGTTTCTGTTAAATTGTAATAGCTCAAACAACTACTACAAAGGCCAGGATACCCTTACAAAGGCTTAATGAAATAATGAAAAGGCAACTGTCAAACCTTAGAAACATGGAAGCCATCACAAAATTTGCTAAATATCCATCTTATGTGATCCCAAATAACTTGAACAGCCTGGAAATAGTTTTATACCTGGCATTCAAAACCTTGTTGCAGGTAGCCTGTTTTGTTTACCCAGCATCCTTAACCAGAAGATTAAAATCTACATGTAGAAATTGGGACAAGTCAAAAATAATTATTTGTGCATGCATATATATTTGCACATTTCCACACAGACCTGCCACCAGAACCATTGACCTGTTTGGGCGTTAAATTGTGACACATAAATAGCAAAGACCAAAGGGGGTGATTGCTAAGGTCACCTTAGAAGACCAACACGTGGTTTTCTTCTCTGTCTCCTCACAAAAAATGTTTCATGTCTTGATCTTATTCTACTTGAAGTACTGTAGTTGCTGTTGTAGTTATTATGTGTCTTCACATTGTTTCTGACTTATCGTAACATAAAGGTGAACCTTTCATGGGGTTTTCTGGGGCTGAGAGTGTGTGACTCACTCACAGTCACCCAATGGATTTCCATGGCCAAACAGGAAATTGAACCCTGATCTCCAGTCATCTAAAACCATCACACCAGGCTGGTTCTCACTACACTTAGAATGATAGAGCAGGTTAAGACCTTCACAAACCTGGACAATTCCATGCTACTTCCTCTCTTACTCACAGGGAAGTTGTTTCTGATGGCCTGTGTGAGAGGACATAGTGCTGTGGTCCATTCTATAGTACTGTATGAGTGAACCATCAGATATGTAACACATCAGGTAGGGAGGGAAAGAATATGCATAATTATTCAACCCCAAGTTCGAAGAACAGGTTACCACATAGTAAGGAATTTCCATCAGGAAGAATGATAGACCAACAAGAGTTTTCTCTACAAGATATCTGATGTCCCAAAGGGTTGCAGAGGAATTGTTCTACAGAAAGCACACACATACACATTTATGCATTTGCCAATTTTTCTGCACAGAAAATGGGTGACCTGTACAGAAAACATGGTTTCTTGTGCAGAAAAGAGGGTAACTGTGTGCAAAAAAAAAAAAGAGTTTTTTGTTGTTGTTGTTTTGCATGGAATGCCTCCATAACACCTTGAGATGTCCACGAACTGAGTGAAAATGTGTGAGGGGGGATTGCCAGAATTATTAGTTCTCACATGCGAGGACAAAGTAGCTGCGGATTTACATCCCTTCCTCAGGCATAGCACACCAGCAAACCTTTACTCAAACAGAACATGTTTCAGTGGTGGTGTGTTATCCAAATGCATATTAAGGTACACATACAGGATAGGGTTCTAAAGAGAAGTCCATGCCTTATAGGACATGGTTCCTTCAGAAATCTATCCTTGAGGTTCTAGATCTAGTGTACATGTAAGATGAAAGGAAAGCATCAGATTGCAATGGTTGCTGAGAAAGCCAAAATTTTGTTGTTTGTTGTTAACTGCCCTCGAGTCGATCTTGACTCATGTAACCCTATGGGTGTGACATTTCCAAGAAGACCCTCTGTCTTCCACTGCTCTGCTTAAATTTTGCAACCCCTTAATCCCCATAGTGACCTCCTTAATAGAGTCTATCCATCTAGCATGTTGCCTTCCTCTCTTCCTACTTCCCTCCACATTTCCCAGCATTATTTTTTTCCCCAAAGAGTCCTCTCTTCTCATGATGTGTCTGAAGTACAACAGCCTCAGTACGGTCATCTTGGCTTCCAGGAAGGTTTCCAGTTTGATCTGCTCTAGGACCCCTTTGTTTGTCCTTTTGGCTGTTCATGGGATCGTTAGCATTCTTTTCCAGCACCACATTATCTTAAATGAATTGATCTTCTTCTTAGCATCTTTCTTGACTGTCCAGCTCTCACATCCATACATGGTAACAGGGAATACGTTGGCTTGTATGATTCTAACTTTTGTGCTGAGTTGTATATGGCATGTATATCTTGAGGAAGAAGAGCTGCCCAGAACAAAATTTTCCCCACCTCCATCTGTGGCCAAGTGGAATAAAGATATTGCTTTGAGCTACAGGGACTAGCTTCAGTTCTCTATTAAGGAAATAGACCACATCTAAGGTTTAAAAAAACAAAAACAAATAAGTAATACATGTTGATTTCAAGATCTTATGCACCAGTTCTCTGGTGGGTAATGATCTTATTGGAGGTGTGTGTTTTGCACTCTCTGGCTTGTTGTTATGGTTGTAAATAACCTTAGCTGATGTTTTTTGCCACTTGTGATTGGATTTTTAAAACTTGTTTTAAGGGTGCATTTATTGATTGGGGTTCTATTTGAAGGTCATTGGAGAGGTAGATATTGGGTTCTCTGTACAGGTAGAATAGCATGCTTAACTACAATATATTTTGTCATGGTGGAGGTGAAACCTTTTTATCCAGACTGTTAAAATTCTACTCCATTTGCTCCATTTCTCAAGTCGCACGTGAAATAATCTCATTGCTGTCATTATCACTGTTTGGTATTTACAGTAAAGTCTCCCCCAGCCCTGTTTAAAGGCCCTTTACTAGTTATATGTGGATAGATAATACAGATAGATATTTATGTGTTGACAGTAGAACATTGTGGACATTTCCCTGCCTATGCCTCATTGGACTTTTAAACTTCTCATAAATGGTTAGAAGTTTAAGGTCACACCATCAATCTTTCAAAAGGCGTTCTCCCATTTACTTTGTTGTGCTATTTCAGATGCAATATGAGATCAGCCTGTGCTATCAGGCTTTCAATATCTCCCTTCACAAAATCCGTGAGCCGAGACAAGTTGATTTGTCTTTCTGATCTGTCTGAGCCCGTGTTTGTTAGAGGCTAAGGCAGAAAACTCAAGACCAGTGTTTTGGCTCGCCAAATAATAAGGGAAACCAGAGGAATAATACTACTGTGAGACTGACTACGTTTCAGTAATAGTTAGTTAGATCTAACCCTGGGTTTCAGTGTTTTTTAAGTGTAGTCAAGGGACCAGGCACCTTCAGCCTCTGTATCTATAGGTTTGTTTCTTCTCTGTTTCCTATTGCAGATATTCAGACTTCTAGAGGATTACAAAGGAGCAGGTTGCTGGATACATCAAGAAGTGTTGCTCAGCATGACATACCCAGCTCACCTAGTGCAGTGGGAGGATGATAGTGTGTCATTATGCTTAAATCTTGCACCAGGGCTCCTTTACCCCCTACTGTCTACATGGGAAAGAAGAAGAATTGTTGCCACTAAAATACAGGATTCTTAGAGCATGCAGCAGTGCTGAGTTCTGATTATGAAGCAGGAAGCCAGTGAGTAGAGATGAAGAATCCTAGCCCACCTCTGAATGGCAGACTATAGTACCAGTGTGAAGTCGAAGGCTTTCATGGTCAGCATCCATAGTTTTTTGTGGGTTTTTCGGTCTGTGTGGCCACATTCTAGAGGAGTTTCTTTCTGACGTTTTGCCAGCATCCAGATGCTGGCAAAACATCAGAAAGAAACTCTTCTAGAACATGGCCACACAGACCGAAAAACCCACAAAAAACTATAGTGCCAGTGTTGCTGAAGGAGAAAAGCCCAGCTTGTCCGTCTATTGTAATTGATATATCCTCTGATACATCCTATATCCTATGATATATCCTATGATAAAATATGACATCCTACACTTGCAGAACTACCTTTTGATTCAGTTCTCTGTACTGTACAATTGGGTGTTTGACATTAATTACCCAGAAGATTGCAAAACCTGATAGTGGTCTAATCTGCCCTGCAGAAATGATGCAGCTTGACTTCACTTTGGTCCAAAACATACACTGCAGAAATAATCTAGTCTGATGTAAAGTTGAAGGCTTTCACGGCTGACATCCATAGGTTTTTGTGGGTTTTTCAAACTGTGAGGCCGTGTTCTAGAAGAATGTATTCCTGATGTTTCACCAGCATCTGTGGCTGGCATCTTTAGAGAATCTAGTTTGAGACTGCTTTAACTGATCTAGCTCAGTGCTAGGGAATTCTGGGAACTGTAGTTTTGTGAAACATTTTGCCTTCTCTGTCAGAGAGCTCTGGTGCCACAATAAACTATGATTCCCAGGATACATTAGCACTGAGCAAGATCAATTAAAGTGATGTCAAACTGGATTATTTCTGCAGCCTGTTTTGGACCTTTAATTGTCATGGCTCAATGCTATGAGATTCTGGAATTTGTAGTTTGTTGTGGCACCAGAGCTCTCTGACAGGCAATATTAAATAGTTCACAAAACTGCAAATCCCAGAATTCCATAGCATTGAGCCATGGCAGTAAAAATGGTGTCAAACTTCATTATATCTGCAATGCAGATTCGACCTGAATCTCAGTACCCAGGCCATTCAAAGTTTTATTACCCATGCTCTTCCCCCCAAATCTTTAGACTTTTCTAAGTTTTATTTCTCCCAGAGAAGCAAGGAAGGGGAGTATCTTATTTTTAAACAAGAGAGTAAAAGAAAAAAGGAGAAAAAAAGAACGAGAAAGCTACAAATGTGGCATATGCCTTCCTTTCTTCAAAATGGATTTTTTTGTCCATGTTGATTTAGGCAGCTTTAGAGAAAGTTCTCAGTTGTGCTTTTAAAAGAGAATGATAGATGACTCAGAAAAGTCTGGCTTATGGTGATTTGTACTTTCTTATGGGGAAAAAAGGTGGGGAAAAAGAGAGGCAGCACCTCAAGCGACTGCTCAGATGGATTAATTATTACATCGAATAATAATATGAGGTGGCATGCACCTTTTTCCTAAAAAATAAATGGGAATAAATATGAGTCACCTAACACATTTCAAGAACAATTTTCCTTAGGGGGTAAAGGCTTTTGAAGTCTCACAGTATGGCATACCAGGCAAAACAATTCACTAAAAGAATCATATTTCAAAAACAAAGACCTCTACTTTGGCCCTCTGTTTTAGTGCACTTGTTACTCTAAAATATGTCAAAGCTCTTTGCCTCCTAGCGATGATTACAAATAGAGAAGGCTGCAGTCTGATGAAGGAGACCAGTGGTCCATCACTTCTGATGCTGTCTGCAGTAGGAGTTGTCAAAGTTCTCTGGAAGATGTCTGTCCTAGTAATGGCAAAGAGATCTATAATGAGTCAACTCATGGATACATCCAGATAATTCAAGGGATCTGCTCTAATCAGGACTAATAGTAGGAATGTGTTCTTCTACTGTCCATGGCTTCCAAAAATCCCTAGGTGGGAAGAGGAGGAAGAGGCCCTTATCCCTCCTTTTGTTCTCTCCTTCTTTTCTGATGCTGTTTCCTTCCTTCTCTCATGGAGGTTTCATAGGCAACAGTCTATTCCATCTGATGTAGGAGCTGGCAGGCAAAAACATGTTCCGCAATGTGTCAAACTTCCCCTTCCTGCAGCTTTATAGTCAAGGAACAGCAGGTACAAGAATGGTGATGATCAATCATCTGCCCCTCACTGTTCTTCTGGAAAGGTTGATAGTGTTTAAGACAAGTGTAACTGAATGAAGGGGGGTTGCAGACTGCCAGAAATAGTGCAAATTGAGTCCACTTTTAGGGTTAGTGCTAGGGAATCATGGGAATTGGTTTTTTTTTTCCTGAGATAATGAGCCTTCTCTGTCAGAGAGCTCTGGTGCCACAATAAAATACAGTTCCCATGATTCCCTAACCCTAACCCTAAAAGTGGACTCAATTTGCACTATTTCTGGCAGTCTGCAACCCCCCTGAAGTGAAGCAAGATGAGACTAAGGACCAAAACACACTGCAGAAATAATCTACGTTAGCACCACTCTAATTGCCCTGGCTCAATACTGGGGAATTCTGAGAAGTGTAGTTTTTTGAGACATTTAGCCTTCTCTATCAGAGACCTCTGGTGCCACCATAAACTACAATTCCTAGAATTCCCTTGCACTGAGCCAGGGCAGTTAAAGTGGTATCAAAGTGGATTATTTCTGTAGTGTGTTTTGGCCCCATATCCAGCCACTGAGTCCCAACGAGAATGGACCCAATTAATTAATTTGATTTATATAAACTGTGGCTTATCAGTCGCCCGTTGATTAATTCATTGTGTTCTGTATGGAGCTAGCAGTTGAATTTAGCCTATGATGACTGAAATTCACATTTCTTCCCATCAGATACAATTCTAGTTATGGTACTTCTCCCAATTAGAAACTTCCTAGTCCCACTTGTACAATTCCTCTTTATTCATGCATGCATTTACTTTCTTAAAGCAAACATTTATTTATTTATTTATTTATTTATTTATTTAGTCTATCTTTCACCTTTCAGGTCAAAAAAGGACCCATAAGGCAACTTTCAAATTAAAGCATATACAGTTGGCCTTTCATATTAACAGATTCGGCATCCATGGATTCAACCATCCATGGCTTGAAAATATTTTAATAAAAATTCCAAAAAGCAAACCTTGATTTTGTTATTTTATACCATTTTACTATTTTATGGTTTTTTTATTTTATTTTGTGAATTTTGAAGTACCGTATTATATTTTAATCTGTTGTAATCTGCCTTGAGTCCTGAACTGGGAAAAAGGTGAGATAACAACAATGCCTCTGTGTCCACACACAGACCCAAACACACCATTAAGTAGACTGAAGTCTAGGAAAGCTCATGTTGCCAACTTCTTTCTTTCAGTTAGTCTCAAAAGTGCTACAAGATCTCTTTATGTACTTATTCATACTGCTAGTGAGTTATAATTGATTGCAATCTTCTTGGAAGATTTAAAATCTATTATTATTATTATTATTATAGATACAAGAAACATTTTGAAGGGTGGTGTTTATTCATAGCAATAAGTGACCTCTATCATGCTTGTTCCCAAAATGAATTGGGTCCTTTCTGCTTTCAGAATGAACACTCCTCAAACTTTGGGGATATTGTACATCTTAAATTATTTCAATCTCATATGCAAGAACAAAGGGGGGAAAACAAAGGGTGAGATTACAAGATGTTTTAGATATTTTGTTGCAGATATTTAGTGTCTTAGTTTCAGACTGTCATCATCATCATCATCATCATCATCACCATTTTTGTGCAAAAAGAGTGCTTTGAGAGACAAAGTACAATTGGTTGTAGGAATGGTTGCATCAAAAACCCTTTCACACCAGTTTCACAGAAAAAAATGACTCTCTCTCTCTCTCTTTCTCTCTCTCTCTCTCTCTCTCTCTCTCTATATATATATATATATATAAGCTCAAAGTGGTTGACCTATGAAGATGCCCTTTCATGTTGTGAAGTAGATTTTTTAAAAAAATCCTTATAAAAGACCGTTGGGAGGCCTCTGTTATCTTTGCTACCTGAATCCCATATTAAGACAGGACAGTTAGTTAAAGGTGTCTGTTTAGAATAGCTGAAATGTCAACTGGTGTCTCCTTCACCTTCACTGACTGCTCCCAGTACAATGCCAGTGTTGTTTTCTACTGTGGACCATACAGGCTGAATTGTAGTTCCTTTGAACCCTTGTTGAAAACCTCATGGGTTTGAGGCTCATTGCAGACATTTTAATCCATGAATTGATAACAAATCATTGACACTGAAGATCTCTTGATAAGATTACATTAAAAGGAGCAGCAGAGGCAGCAACACAAGATAATGGGCTTTAAGAAAGAGGAAGAACACACCAGTAATATATTTTTGCTATATAGACTTATAGTGCTTATAATTGTGTGTCCACACATTCTTTGGAAAAAGAGAAGAAAATTCCAGATGCTATGAATGCAAACTGTTTATTTCAACCTCAACATATTTCAGATAATATATATATTGTGGGAAGGAACATATCAGTAAGAGTTTACTTATCCTGTTGCCATATTCTGCCCTTGAAGGAAGATCTTTGTCTGAAACTCATTTGGAATATACATGGATGTTCTCCCTCTTCATCTACAGTTTTCTTCTCTGTGGCACTGTCAAAGTTTGTTGATCAGTTTGTGTTTGTGTTTGTGTGTGCATAAAGTCTGTTGACGTTAAAGGTAGAAAGGTGGAAATTTACAGCTAACACACTTGTCAATTAAATGTAATATGTGAATCAGCTGTCTTTAAACCAGCATACTACAGGGAAAGCATTTAAAAGCTTAGGAAAATTATTTGTTAGAGTTGTGCAATGCAATCAAAACATGCTACTAAGTGAAAGGGATAAGGCTTAGTTGCTATCAGTGCAAGAGGAGATTTCTGCTGATACAGATCTGAAGCAGGTGACATGCATGATCTTGATAACCAGATAAAAGTAACCGATTATTATATGTATGCATTTATAAAGGACATGACAGGGCTAACTATAAATATCAGATTTATTCCATGCTAATGAGCTGCAAACTCAGTATTGCCCTGTGAGCAACTTAACTGCCCCTGAGAGTAATGTCATGAAAGTTTGAACAAAGCCTCTGCAGTTTTATAGAAGCCTAGAACTGCCCTGATTTTAATGGAGCTTCATTCATTGCCACTCTCCGAGGTTCTGACCTTCCATGCCTAATTTCTTGTATACCTTTGCTGTGTTAATTCAGTCGAAGCACTGTCAACTGGCTTGCTACATATTTCCTCTTTAGAATTTCTGAAATTGCATTTTCATCCTCAGGAGCTGCCTTCCATTTTATGATGAACATCAAGGGTTGTTAAACAATATACGGAGGCAAAAATTGATCTCTTTGCTGACACTGGATGTTTTCTAAAACTGTCTCTATAAATCTGATGAGTGAAAGCTATCCAAGCCTTTAAGATCCATGCTTTTCAGACAGTATTATCTGTGCACATTCCCACACTTTGGAGAAGAGGATATAAGGATATAAGGAGACCTGCTGGAGTGGAACAACTGTTCCTTTGTTTGAATGAACAGTAGTAGTAGTTGTAGTAGTAGTAGTAGTAGTAGTAGTAGTAGGTGCTGGTGCTGGTGCTGGTGCTGCTGTTTTCTCAGTGCCCAACTAGCTACACCTTAGAAGCCTTCAGGGCAGAAGACATATAATTTATGAATACGGAGTTCATACTGCCCAGAATATTAGGGTTAAGATATGCAATTTGGGGGCCTCAGAAGAACACCATGATTCACTTTTTGCAGGTGGTTATAGTGCATTGTATATTAACTACATAGGGAAAATGGCATACCCCTTTGTGCCTTCACACATTTTGAACTGTACACATATTTTTAAAGGTTTTTGTATGCCTATCACAATTGACACTCAAGTGTGAGAGAAGCTGCATTCTGATCCCCTACACATAACCCTTGCCTACTTTAGCAGAGCCCTTATTAAATTCTTGCTTTTTAAAAAAGTCTCATATTTCTATTGATTTGGTAGCATAATTTGTTAGAGATGGGGAGTGGGCAATTCATTTTATAGGGCGGAAAGACAACCAGTTCTGGTAATTGACTACCAAGACATCTTAATAATAATATAATAATAAAATGTATTTATATCCCACCCTTTGGAAACCCAATCGGGGCGGCTCACAACCATAAAATCTTACATGATACCCCTTCTTAAGTAGGAAGCAGTATGTTATTTGACAGGTTAAATTGCCATGGGGTGATGGAATCCATCTGTTG
Source organism: Phrynosoma platyrhinos (assembly GCA_020142125.1). Taxonomy (NCBI): domain Eukaryota; kingdom Metazoa; phylum Chordata; class Lepidosauria; order Squamata; family Phrynosomatidae; genus Phrynosoma; species Phrynosoma platyrhinos. The sequence continues at coordinate 7,125,563 of CM034708.1, forward strand.
GTCACAGAAGCACCCCAAAATAGTAATAGTGGGCCTTTGAGGATTAAAAGAGAGTGGGATATGTGCCTACCTATTTACCTGTTGGCAGGTGGTGGGAGTTTACTTTATTTAAGGAGCAATTTTGCAGTTGGTTATTATTATTATTTTATCAAATAGTTCAAGGAATGCCGATGACCACTCAAATAAACACTGTTACAGGTAAGCAACCTGTCCTTTTGGGAGATGCTGAGCACTCTCTAAGCTTTTTTGGGGTGTTAGGCATGTGAGGAAGGACCAGTGAACTAAAAAGAGAAAGCAGTTCTTCTGTAGTCTAGGGAAAGGAAACAACAGAGATACTAAAGTTTGGAGTAAGTGTGTGTATGTGTATGTGTATGTGTATGTATGCGTAATGGTGATTAATAATTGTAGCAAGAAAGGTCACCCAGAAGAACAATGGCTTGATTATGCAGCTAATCAAAGAAATCAGGAAGGCATATATTTCTGGCAGCTTTATCTTCCGTTTCCTCCAAGCCCCTTTAGAAGAATGCAGCCTTGGCTCTTGAGAACCCGATAATTATGGGAAGGTGTGAATACCATCCTCCCTTATCTTGAATTCTTCTGTATTTGTCAGGTTAAAGGACAGTTTGTTTTTACATGTCTACCCTTTGCTGAAAGGAAAGTTGTGAATTCTAAATGGTGGCACATTGTTTCTACTGATACGTAAAAGGAGCGGAGGGTTATTAAGAATCCTAAATATAGCAAAACATGCTTAGGATAATAACATGGAGTTGTTTTATTTTTAAAATAAAGTCAAACAGATGGAACTGACTAACAAATATCTTTGTATTGCATGGGATTGTATTTTTAAATTGTAAGCCGCCTTGATAGCCTTGGCTAAAGGCGGGATATAAATAATAATAATAATAATAATAATAATAATAATAATAACCCAACATCAACAAGATGCAGAATCCTAATTTATTTAGAATCTTCAGTGTCCTGGACAATGTTATGGGTCTACCAAATACATTCTAAAAGCTCATTGCAAAGCGAGAAGGAAAGATTGGGGAAAAATATGGAAATATGGAAAAGCAGAAAGGTACCAAGGAGGAATATTTACGTAAGTACTGAATGTCAGGCAGGGAGATGTGGGGCTCATTCACACTACACAACTATAGTGATATATTCCACTTTACTTTTCATGGCAACATCCTGTTCAGCCCTGGGGTTTGTAGCTTAGTGAGGCACTAGATTTCTCTAGCAAAGAATTCTAAGTTCCACCCACCCCCCAAAAAATAAATCCTTCATATCCCAGGATTAGCTGACATAGCAGTTTAAGTGGGATACAGTGCTATAACTGTGTAGCGTTAATGGGGTCTTGGCTTCATAATCCCCTTCAGCCTTGAAATTATAATTAGCCCTCCATAACCACAGAATCTTTATCCACAGAGTCAAGCATCCGTGCTTTGAAAATATTCAGAAGATATATAAATTCTAAAAAGCAAACCTTGATTTTGCCACCTTATATAAGGGACACCATTTTACTATGCCACTGTATTTAATGGGTCTTGAGCACCCATGGATTTTGGTATCCACAGAGGGTCCTGGAACCAAACTCTAGCAGATACCAAGGACCTACTGTAACTGGACATTTTGTCAATGTTGGCTTTAATTGAAACTACAGTGTTTTATCCCATGACATTTGGTCATTAACTGGCCAGTGTCAGAATACCATGGGTCCCTGTTATCCTCTGGGGTTTGGTTCCAGGACCCCCCGTGGATAACAAACTGTGGATGTTCCATTATATAAAATGGAAAAAAAATCAAGGTTTGCTATTTGGAATTTATGATTTTTAAAAATATTGTCAAGCCGTGGATGCTTGAATCCATGGATAAAAAAATCTGTGAATAAGGAGGGCCAACTGTATTTCTGTTCTCACCAGACCTACTTTGATGACTGCCATTCTTTTTTACATTTACATAGTTGCACTGGGTAGGATGGGAATTTAGTTGTACCTTGAATATAAACAATGGAAAGCAAAGATGTCATTTACACCCCTTTTATTAATATTATGATAAACATTGTGGTGGATGTCTACCTTGAAACTTGTCTCAGGTTATTTTAGGAAAATATAGTTCAGTTAGTAGACTAGTATTTTTCAGCAGCCAATGGAGAAATGACAGGCAAAGAGGATATCTTCCACACTGGAGTCACCAAAAGTAAACAGCAAGGTTCTTTGCAATGTTTCTGTTGTTGTTTGCCTTCTTGTCCATTCCAAGCTCTACAGCTTCATTTATGCTACTACAGCATAACAAACTCTACAACTTCATTTATGTTAGTGTAGCTCCCAAGTAGGTTTCCAGACAAGGGATGGAATTTAACCTATTTAAATGCTTTTGGTTTAAGTGTATAGTTACTAAAAAAAAAGTCAGTAAGATCTCTCTCTTGACTATCTGTGTGTGGCTATGTGCCTTCAAATTCCTGTTGACTCTTGGTGACCCCATGAATTTCATAGGGTGTTCTTAGACAAGGAATATTCAAAGGTGGTTTTCCCAGTTCCTTCCTCTGAAGTATAGACTACAACACCTAATTTCCATTGGTGGTCTCCCATCCAAGCTTCAGGCATGATCTGGTGCCTTTAGGGTATTTAGGCCCTTAATTACCTAGGCATCTATTTTGACTATTTTTGGAACTGGTACTTTGTATCATTCTTTTATAATTTATCCATAGCATCTTGTTTAGAGACAATTATGGGAGGGGACATGAAGGTACTGTCTTAGATGTTGGTTGGTGTTGTCAGAGGAAATTAGTGTAGTCTATTTGAATAGCTTCATTCAAAAAGATGTTTTCCTGCTGTCAAGCACCACAAAATGTAAAATTTAAATACTTATTTATAACAGGTTGTGGCTGCTTGTAGGTAACAACAGATCTTTAGAGCTAATACAGCCTGGCAGGATGAAACATACTTGAACGAAATCTAAATATGTATTTTGAGTATATGGTGTGTTCATGGGAAACATAAATTATGGTATAATTGTCCAAGCTCATTAGAACATGCCAGTTTTTTCATCAGCAAATATTCATGAAATGAACAGTGCATACAACCCATAATTAAAAACAGAGTAAGGAAAGAACAATATCATATGTTTTTGTTTATTTTCTTCCTAGTTTTCTGCTTGTTTGCTTGTGTTCTATTCAACTGAATTTGCATCTGGGAGCTAATTTTGGCCCCTGCTTATTACCCACCGCCACCATTTGGGCATATGGCAGTGGGAGTGTTAACAGTTGTGAAGGAAAGGTACTTGAGACTAAAACAAGACACACATGGATGGTGTTCCTTGTTTGGCAGTCTTTAGGAGTTACGGGTTTCCTTTTCAACAAGACCTATAATCCCTCTGTACCTTGTAGTGCAAAACAACAGCAACAACAAAAGCCACTCTCCATCTTTTGTGAATCATTCATTTTTGTGTCTGGCTAGATTAAATAAGATATTTTGGAGTGAGAATCAGGTAGTGGAAATGTTGGTGTGCAAGGTGGACCTTTGGGACAAGAAGAACCTTCTCAGTGGGTGAACTTCTCCCTCATCAGCAGATTTTCCCTTTGCAATCTTCTGTCTATCCATCTTCCCAATTCAGTTAAATCAACTAGGGAGCTAATGAAGAATCTCTACCTTCCAAACCCTTCCAGAAAAGAAAAGAAAATATCTGGCAGTGGATATAGTGTTAATAGTGGTTGCATGGATAAGGATTCTTTAGCCTCATCTCTCAAGCTTCTATTCTTCTTGCAAGGCTTGCCTGTTCTTTCCTCTACCTCCATCTCCCTTGCCACAGTGTTACCTACAGATTCCTTTTTGACTTATTCTTCCAGAAGTCCCTCTCCTTATTGGTATTATTGATCTTTGTTTCATTGTAAACAGGACACAACTGATAATGACAGCCCCAGGACAGTGTTTGTCTGCCATTACTGTTGGGTCTCAAGGCATTTGGAGTTCTTGATGCAGAAAACCAAGATCATCCCATGATAATTGTTCCCTTAACAACCACCTCCCCAGGCAGGTTATTTCAATATTATGCTAAATATTTGTTAGTGGATACCATTCCCATTGTTATTTGCTGACTATGGCCTCATTGATAGATATAATGTCATTGGTATTGTTATCCATGCCAACATTTTGTCGGTGGCTTATTGGAAAACACACATGCACACCCACACAAACCTTGGTAAAGTGGAAAGCAATGGGAAAAGAGGAAGACAACATTGCAGGTGGATCAACTCCCATCAGTGAAGCCAGAACTCTGAGCTTGCAAGACCTGAGCAAGTCTACTAACAGAGTCTTTTGGAGGTCTCTCATTCTTGGGATTGTAATAAGATAAAGCCAACTTGACAACAACAATAGCAATAGCCATAACAACAACAACAACAACAAAACAAATGAAATAAGTAGTGTCTTGATATTAGCAGATGATATTTTTAAAGTAATTCATTCTCATAAAACTGTATGCTTGGGTTATGGGTTTCCAGGTTTTATGCTGCATTCTGTATTCTTCTTCTTTTATGTTTCTAATTTTGTCTTGTTCAATACAATAAATACTACATACAAGTCCCTTCCTTCCTTCCTTCCTTCTTTCCTTCCTTCCTTCCTTTTTAAAGAGAATGCTATAGAAATGACCATTTTGTTCAAGGTGCCAGAGAATATGCAACTGAAGGGATGGAAGGCTTTAATCTTGACTTTGCAGAGAATTCAGGCTTTTTTCTCAATTCCGTCTGGTTCCCTTGAGATATTTGTGTGAGTGTGTTGCATCTTCTACTGCTGCAGAAAGTAGGAAAGTGTAATTGTTCTTTAAAATACTTGTAAACATTTTCATTAGTGTTTACATAACATTGTAGTTTTGGAAATTAGGGGAGAGAAAGATAAATAAACTCTCCATTTGTTCACCTTTGTTCTGTAAAAGAACAATAACAATAGAGGATGGGGGATAGTCAGAAGTATACTGTAATGGGAAAGAAAGAGATACTGCCGATTAAAGAAGTTGTGATAAATGGGGTAAGGCATTAATCCAATACTCTACCTGGTATGATGGATGAGCATAGAGCTTCATATTTTCAGTACATTCAGACTGCTCTTACTATAAACCATTTGATTAGAAAATATAGGCCTTTAAGAGAGTATACAGAACATGTAATTGTAATTACTGGTAATCAGAGAACAAGATTATTAAAGTGGTTCTAATAAATTCCATAAAACAGGGCAGAAATAATAACAAATGGGAGAACGATTTCAGTGACAACATACAGGATGATTTGTTGAGTGAATTTGAGAAGTCCCCAAGAAGCATTATGGTTTAATTTAAAAGAGAAGTTTTACAAGAGTCAGTTGAAAGGTTATTTAACTCTCCACAGACCGAGGCTACAATTCTGTGCCTGTAAGCCCCTAAAAGCAAAAATATGCTTACTTCTGAGTAGACATCCACAAGATTGCACTGTAAGGCTGCAATCTTGCATTCCCCTTTTTGAGAGTTAGTCACATTGAACAGTTATGTACAGGATCACATGCTAAACTGTATTTATTTTGGAGTCAGGGATGGGTGAAAAAGAATAAAATCTGTAGATATCGTGCAGGTGTGTCCTGAACTTAAAGAATACTGGAAACAAAATGTATATCCTGATTCTCACATTTATGTAGTTTGCATAGAGTTATGACATAGTCAAATAAAAAAACAGCAAACTGTTTGAGGTTATTGCTTTAGTATAAGGATGCAAAGAAATCTCACTAAATTATTTTTTTGAAGCAACCTGTTGAGAGTTTCTTAAACCTCAGAATTCTTATTTCCAGTACAAAAACAGAACAAAAAAATTGTTTATTGCTGAAATTCCTGCACTGTGCACACAATGGTCCCATTCACTACTAGTGTCTTTTCCCTTTGTGAGCGAAGTACACACCCAGAGAAAAAGAGAGAAAGAGCAAGTGTAAAAGGATGGGGTGATTGAAGGAGAAAATTCAAACAACTCATCTTAAGCTTTTGGGTTTGTTTGTTTTTCAGACTTTGCAATAAGGCAACTGCTAACATAGTTTAACTCAATTAATGCAATTTACAGTGTAAAAAAATGTTATCACAGATGCAAACTGTTCTCCTGAGACTCACAGAAATTTTTTTGCCATCTCACAGCTCAAGAGAAAAAAACATTGTAATTTTTCACTCTTGCACGAGACAAGATAAGATTTAGATCTTTGTTCACAGGCTAGCAAAATCTATCTCTTCATTTGTGTTCTGTCAGGATTGGGGAAAGCCCTCTGAGCATTTGGGTTATTTGAGAAATGATATTTGAGAAATGATATTTGAAGACCAAGGGATTCTGCTTCCTGTGAGATGAGCGAGTTTATTTTCTTTCCAAAGTCAATGGTGCCAGGCCTAATGTCCACCACTGCCTCTCCCCACTACTAAATTTGGGTTCAAAAACACTCAGGAGAGGGAACTCTTCAAACCCACTCCACATCTGCATCTGGGATGAACTGTCCCTATTTTCACTATTGGAAAGATTTGGGTCATGTATTCATGAGGCTCTCCGTTCCTTATGCCATAACATTGGACTTTGGGGTAATGCAAGGATTCCCCTTGTGTCTGAAAGCCTGAACAGACTTCAGAATTTGAGAACACAAGACGTGGATTGCCCTGCATCCTGTTTCATATGGCGGCATCTGTATCTGCATGTGTAGAACGATATGGTAGGACAGGGTATCACATACCTTTTTATCTGTACAACTCAGAAATAGAATGTGATCACCCCCAAATACAGCATCCTTGTTTGCTTGACTGGTACACATGTGGAAACTGATAAACCCAATTTTCCAAGAACTCTCTGCATGTATCTACACTGTAGACATAATGCAGTTTGACACCACTTTAACTGCCATGGCTCCATCCTACAGGATCCTGAGATTTGTTTTGTGAGGCACCAGAGAAGGCTTAAAGACCTTGTAAAACTGACAATGCCAGGATGGAGCAACAGCACTTAAAGTGATGTCAAACTGCATTGTTTCTACAACGCAGATGCTCCCTCTGTAATTATTTTAAAAACATGGAGGTGTGACCAGCACATCGGTAAAACCAACCCTCAGATTAGGCTAGAGTCAAAAGCTCTGGTTTCTGATTTAATATGTTTATTATGAACCAAATAGAGGGAAAGTGAGAGTCAGTTGCTTTTCAAATAAAAAGAGCAAGCAAGCAATTGACTAATAAAACTGATCAAAGTTTTAGGATTTATTTATTTATTTATTTATTTATTGTAAGGATTCATATCCTGCCTTTCTCCTAATGCACCAAAGCAAGGAAACGGCCTTCTTATTGTGGCTTGAAGTTGGTCATCTCTCCTTCTTAGCCATGAGATGATATAATCCCATTCATAGACATCCCATTTAAGATGAGGCAGCTCTCAGAAAGGAAAAATCAAATTAGCCAGTAAGTAGCCTTGGAGGACACTGACAGGAGTTTTCTGGTGCTTTCAAAGGTAGCTGTTTAATAATTTGGTTTTACCCTAACCCTAACCCTAACCCTTCGGTCCTCTGGGAGGAACCTGCTCCAACCCATGAAGACTAGGTTGGTGCAGACCTCCCAGAGGGCTTTTTCTGAGACTGCTCCCAGGCTATGGAATGGCCTGCTGGACAGGATCCATCATATCTCCACTCTTGCTGCCTTTAAAAAGGCAGTAAAGACAGATCTCTTCCGGCAGGCCTTCCCAGAATAACATCTCCGCCAATGGAGGAGTTTTACTATGCACCTCCCACCCTTCCTACTATATACAGATCTGCCAAGGGGCTGTATTGTATTGTGTTTTAATGTATGATTTTAATTTCTTCTTAATTTAATTCTTTTTTAAGGGGTGGGAGGGTTAGGGGATGGGATTTGGGTATATTTTAACTGTTCCTTGTTTTAATGTTGTTCGCCGCCCCGATTGCCGAGCAGAGGGACAGCTTATAAATAAAAATCTATTATTATATTATTATTATTATTTGTCTTTGATTAAGAGGCATTTCCAAAACAGGGAAGGAGATGTAAAGATTGGATGCCTCACAATCTGGAGTTGTGAAATGATGCAGGACTTCCTATATGCCCTCAATTTATACACTGCATGTATTCATAAAAAAGGGAGAAGCAGGATTGCTTGCATGTTATAACAAAATAGCAACAACAACAACAAAATAATCTCTAAAGTTTTTGCCCTTTAAATGTAGTAATAGCTTTAAAAGAAAGCTGAGTTGAGAGACCTCCTAAGTCATGGCCACATTTTTACTGTAATAACACCTAAAACTGACAGTAATGTATTTCTTCTTGAAGATAGTTTTGAGCCATTCCGTACCATAAAGCAATGGTGCAGAATCAGTTTCCCATGTGGGTTGACTTAACTGTGCATTGAATATCCATGTGGGAAGCCAGTTTGAGACAGAATGCCAATGATGAGATGTCCTGATGTTGCTGAGATTATTTTTGTAGATGAGCACATTCCCGTAATTACGTTTGAGCTAGGCCACCTTAAGAGGGATAAATGTCTAAGGGCCTTTGCAGACTGCCAGAAATAGTGCAAATTGAGTCCACTTTTAGGGTTAGGGTTAGGGTTAGGGTTACGGAATCATGGGAACTGTATTTTATTGTGGCACCAGAGCTCTCTGACAGAGAAGGCTCAATGTCTGAGAAAAAGAAAATTCCCATGGTTCCCTAGCACTAACCCTAAGCCTTAAAGTGGACTCAATTTGCACTATTTCTGCAAAGGCCCTAAGTGTAAAGAATACATGGAAAGCAACCTGGATGCAAGTTAGTAACTATGATACTGAAGACTTTTCTAGAGGGAGGGGGAAAAATTCACATATTAATATCCACCTCCATCAAGACCTAATTTTGTTCCACTCTTCTTCCATGGCACATGCCACTGGACTTTATTGCTTCTGATGGTCCCACCTGCCATTGATAGAAATCATGTTCCTGGGTTTAACCCCTGCAGTACTCATTTCCTAGAAGTATTCTCCTTGTCATGGTGCTTCTCCAGTCATGCTCAACATAACTTCTTGGTACTGTGTTCTTGGACTTCTCCTTCCATGTGTTGACTTCTAAGGTTGGAGTGACTTTTGGTGTGTGTGGGCTGGGCAAGTCCTTGCAAACAAAGGAAGATCTTTTCCTTCTATCAAGATAGTCATTAAAGCTTCAGTATTGGTGTAATAATGTGAATAAAAGAACTCCATTCCACAGTAGATGAAGATGGTTTTCTAAGCATTGTAAATTTATATGCTGCCTGGAGATATGCAAGGTTTTCTGTTGGCCTTCTAAGGCAGTCTAAATTTGAAGGACTGAAATAAAATTCACATAATGCTGGTTAATATTCCCATGGTGGAATGTCTGATAAACTAAGCAATAACACACAGAAAATTGTCCTTTTATAATCTAAGGCATGGACATTTTCTACACTGTAAAGTTGTGAGTTAATTAGCAAATTCCAATGTGTTCTCTGGCAAAGACATTTTCTCTACCCACCCCACACATGCCTTTTTCATTCCTTCCTTCCTTGTTTGTTTGTTTGTTTGTTTGTCTTCTTTTTTATGAGAAGGAAAGACATAAATCTGCATGAGCCTGCATGTGTAAAAGATTGGACCCTTAAGGTTTCTGAGCACAGTGGGGCTTTGCTGCTAATGGCTGTACAACAACTTATGCTCACAGGTAGTTGACATGCCAGCCTGCTGTGGAAGGAAGGAATAGTCAAAGCTAAACAACAATGGCTTTTAAAAACATGTTTCATGCGTGTCAGGAAAGCCTGGCAAGGAGAATTCAGGACTGATATGAAATTTTGCAATTTAGGATTTATTAATGAAAAATGCACATGTACATGTGAGCTTTGCTTAGAAAACAGATTTTTCTGTGTACAAACTATTGTATTCTGGGCAAATCAACAACAGCCCACATGCATATTTTCTACAGAATCAGTCCCAAATTCTGCAATTTCCAAAAGCTGCACATTTTACAAAGACTTTTGCAAAATTGTTAAAATTACTCATTGCTTCTTGAAAGAATGAAATTAATTCCCAGCAATTCCCACCTTCCCAGCAATTTCATTTATTCATTTGCTTTCTAATTTAATGTCCAACACACCCTTCTCAGAAATTTCAGAACAGCTTACAACCATGTTTTCCACCAAAACTTCATGTCGTTTCTGACTTACGGTGACCCTAAGTCAACCCTATCATTGGGTTTTCTTGGCAGACTTTGTTCGGTGAGGTTGTCTTTGCCTTTCTCTGAGGTTGAGAGAGTGTGACTTACTCAAGGCTACTCAGGAAGTTTCAGTGGCCAAGTGGGGATTTGAACTCTGGTCTCCCAATGTCCTAGTCCAACACTCATACTGTTACACCATGATGGCACCATGCCCATTCATAAATATAAATTTGTATACAAATGAATTCTTCCAAGTCAGGCTAGAGGCCAGTACATGGACGAGAGTGAACTTGCAGAACAATAATGAAGGATGGACATCTGCTTGCCTTTATTGAGAATAGATCACTTTCTGACCCTCCTTAAGACCACTCACAATTACTGTAGAGCTGCCTCTTTAGAATATTTCTGTGTTTTTAATATTTCCAACTGTGTGATAGGTTATACTCATTTCTGTCTAGAAAAAATGTCTTTATAGTTCCATTTGCTCATTCCAGCCTACACATTCTCACACATCTGTACACATTTCTGTTATCAGGATCCTGCTTTTAAATCCTCTCGGATGTCTTAACTGGGGCTGAACTGATTTATTTTATTTTTATTTTTATTTTTTGTTAAGAGTTTGATTTTTGCATTAAAAGCTGTCGTTTTGGTGGGACAGAATGTAGATCAGCATTAGCTTCATGTGTTTCTAGTCTATAAGGAAATGTGTTTTATTTAAAAAAAAGTGAAAGGTTGTCACTTTGATGAAACAGAATGCTTTGTCAAAGCTACTAATGTAGTACAGCTTCCATGACTCTCTGTGTGTTCAGCATGGGGTTTGCCAGCACTTAAAGGGGAGCTTTGGAGCTGCAATGTCTCTAAATGATCTCTAAAGGGATACATATCATGAAAGCTGAGAGCTCTGTAAGTGGTTTCAGCTCCCCTCCCCTCTCATTGAAAAATCAAACCATAATTTCCAAATATAGGTGCTGCATGAAGTTGAAATAGAACAACAGTGTCTTTGTTCTTGGGTTTGCATCAGTATATGTTATAACAACCAGAAAGATTTTGAACAATATCTAAGGATTGTGTGCAGATTAAAAAAAAAAGAGGTTGCATGGAGAACATCTCTCATTTTTTCCTCCAGAGGATGTAAAAGGAGACCAAAAATATGTTTCCAGGGCATATTTCACAGCTCTGTCCTTCTCAGAGAGCACCCCAGGCCATTTTCAGTTATTACTCCCCTCCTTGATCTTGCATCCTTGACTGATAGATTGGTTGATTGATTGATTGATTGATTGATTGATTGAATTTGGGTCCCAACTTTCTCCCAGTATGGAACCCAAGAACTCACATTGTGGGTTAAAACAACAACAACTGGACAACAGCTTGGTAGATTCAGTCTGTGTGGAGTCTATGGGGGCGCTCTACTTGTCCCATCAATGTCACCACTTGTGAGAATCCTCTTCTGTTATCGAAGTTATTGCCACCACAGACACCACTGGGCCTGACCTTACCAGTATCTTGGTCTCAGCATAGTGACTCCATGAGACATGTGTGTATATAAACAAAATAATCTGTTTAACAGAAAAGGATAATGAAACTGCTTGCAATTATTTTCTGGATCAATTGCACCTGGTTATACTAAAGTGTTTTAGCTTGGTTTTTACTTTTACCTATACACTTGCATTGTTGTTGCTGTGTGCCTTCAAGGCATTCCAACTTATGGTGACCCTATCTGAGTTTTCTTGGGGTTTTCTTGGCAAGATTTGTTCAGAGGAGGTTTACCATTGTCTTCCCCTGAAGCTGAGAGCTTGTTACTCGCCCAAGGTCACCCAGTGGGTGTCACGGTTTCATGGTCAAGTGGGGAATCAAACCCTGGTCTCCAGTGTTGTAGTCCAAGACTCAAACCACTATTCCACATATACTTATTTTAATAAATATTTACCAAACATACTTCATAGATTCCAATCTCCACTTGAATGAACTGACCTTGACTGTTCTGTCTGTTGCAGCTCCTCTCTCTCTCTCTCAATCTCGGCCTTCAAGAAGCCTATTGACTTATGGCAACTCCATGAGTTTCATATGGTTTCCTGAGGCAAGAGGTCCTGAGTTGGTTTTGCCAGTTCCTTCCTCTGAAATGTAGTCTACCATACCTGGTACCCATTGGCAGTCTCCCATCCAAGTACTAACCAGGATGATCCTGCTGAGCTTCCAAGTTCAGATGGATCTCATGCCTTTCTCTAAGCTTTCTCTAATCAACTCTAACTGACCCTAACTATCTCATATCTCTGACTGACTGACTGACTGACTGTCAGTTAATACACCATTCAAATATCAATTACAAGTCACCTCCAACATTGCAGGTTCTCACACCCTTCCATCAGTTTGTGAGTTTGTGACCAGCCTTCAAGTCTGCCTTGACTTACGGTGACACTATGAATGAGACATCTCCAAGACACCCTGTTCTCAATATCCCTGCTCAGATCTTGCAGACTCAGGGCTGTGGCTTCCTTGGTTGAGTCTGTCCAATGTAGTCTTCTTCTTTCCCTGCTAATATTATCGTATTGTATTTTCTAGTTACTCATGCCTTCTCTTTATATGACCAAAATATGACAGCCTCGGTTTAATCATTTTGACTTCTAGGTAGAGTTCAGGCTTCATTTCTTCTACGACTCAATTATTTGTTGTCCACAGTCCATAGGATCCTCATAACTCTTCTGCAACACTACATCTCATATGAGTTGATTTTCTTCCCATCCCCTTTCTTCACCATCCAGCTCTTACATCCATACAAAAATGATGAAAAATGCAGTGCCATGGGGAATCCTAACTTCAGTATTCAGTGAAATAGATTTGCACTTCAAGATCTTGTCTAATTCTTTGATAGCAGCCTTTCCTAGTCCTAGTGATTTTTTTAACTGCAATCTCCATCCTGACCTTTTTTCATATAACATGAAAATAATATGTAATATTATTTGTTTCTGGTACATGCCTTCAAGTTGTTCCCGACTTATCATGACCCTAAGACAAGCCTATCATAAGGTTTTCTTGACAAGATTTGTTCAAAGGAGGTTTGCCGTTGCCTTCCCCTGAGGCTGAGAGAGTGTGACTTGTCCAAAGGCATGTAGTGGGTTTCATGGATGAGCTGGGAATTGAACCCTGGTTTTCTGAGTCACAGTCCAACACTCAAACCACTATGCTATACTGGCTCTCAACACATAAGAATACATAAAATTAATAATTCACTTATTCTCTACAATATAGACACAACAACTTATATATAGAGAAAACCAGAATGCCACACATTCCCAGTTTGCTGTTACTCCAACACCATTTTAGATTCCCAAGGTAGTCACTGGCCTCTTAGGAACAGTGGCAGCAATTGGCCATATGACAACTTCATGGTTTCCAAAAATAGAAAAGCAGATTTTGAAATAGAATTTGGAATAGATGTGCACATCTGAAGCGAAAGTTTGTAAAATAATGGGGAGGGTGAGGAGGGAGGAAACTTTCATACTGATAGCAGTGTGGATGAGTTGAAATTCAGGGCAACTTTAATGAAAACTACTTCTAAAATAAAAGTTTTTTACCTGCACTATTAATACTTTGGTTTTATAGAAGCATGGTCACAGTTATTCTTTTGCACAAGTAGGGAAAAGCAAGCATTATATTTTACGTACCATTCCAATGTAGAGGAAATTAAAAATGCATTGCAAAGTTGGAAGTAGGTTTGAATATTTAATGCAAACTTTTATGAGAAATTTAAAGACCACGTTTTGCATATGAGTCAGCAGAATACTTTATTGTGTATGTAAATTTTCCGCCCTTTTATACAACGCTTGGTGGAACTGTTGCCCTGATAGCGTTGGCTCTTCTGCATTTGTTACCGTTAATAAGAAGCTCCCCATATATAAATATTTTGTGTGTTCTTAAAGAAAAAAAAAACACTCTTCTTTCTTCTCCTTCTTTCCATGACTACTTCTTCACTTCCATTCCCTCATCCCATCAATGTTACTTTCCTGGGGAATTTAAGGAGCAAATACTGGTAATTGTGCTCATTAAACTGAGTAGGTATTATTGATCAGCAGTATAGGTACAGCAGGGCAGGATTAAGGATCATGGAGAATCAGGAGTGGGGATAATGGGCATTGGGATAATGGGCACCAAGAAGGATTAGTGGCAACTAAAGGAGAACTACTGGAACAGAGGCAAGCAACTGACAAGCTAGTCTGTTTAATAATGTGAATTGATGTTATTCAGAGTATTTATAGACCAAGAGTGCAACTGCACTGCTTAAGTAATCCGTTTTGACATCACTTTAACTGCCATGGCTCTATGGTATGGAATTCTAGGAGTTGTCGTTTCTTGTGCCTCCAGAGCTTTCTGACAGAGAAGGTGAAATGTCTCACAAAACTACAATTGCAAGAGATGTGTAGCATTGCGACATGACAGTTGAAGGCTCATTCACATTGGGGGATAAACTGGTTTCTTAACTGGATCATTTTGAAGCGCTAAAGTGATTTGAAACCAAACTAACGTTCACACTATGTTTGCTACAATCAAATCTGTCCGTGTTCCCATCAAAGTTCCCATTGGAATGGCAAATGGAGCTAGCATCTGGGAGGGAATGGGCAGAATGTGCAGAGGACTAATACTTACCCACTCTTGCCAAACCGCCCCTTTATTCCCCCTTTCAGTTAGTGCCGGTTCCATGGGGCTTCTTGTGCTTTTAAATTTCCCACACTGTGAAAGTGGTCCCTTTAAATCTCCGTGCAGCTGTTTTCCATTTCTGCTGGTGATTTGGTTCCCTTTTTCCCAATGGGACAGAGGTGGGGGGG
>CM034708.1:7154302-7165885 GCA_020142125.1 Phrynosoma platyrhinos
AATAACAGCAACAGCAACACATTTATTCAGATAAATGCAAGTGTTATACTTTGATGAAGGTTTCATGGAACTACAGTTCCCTAGAAAGCAGCATGAGGGGAAGAGGGATTTTGAATAGCATTTAGAGTGGGAGGTGTTGAGGCCATTACAACACTGATGTACAAAATAAAGTTAAGAGTACACAATCTTCCTATGAATCACATTTTGGAGTCCGAATAAGAAGAATGCAATGATATTAAAAATGTGGGGTGGGCAGCTAGAATTTTCATTGGCCGCAGCTTGTCAGCAATGCCAGAATTTGACTTCTAGTTTATTCAGGCAGAAATATCTCTAGAGGCATTGCCAAATTTTACCTAATATTTGAAGTGTTGTTCTTGTAACTATTGGGGGTTGCAGACTGCTAGAAATAGTGCAAATTCAGTCAACTTTTAGGGTTAGGGTTAGGGAATCATGGGAACTGTATTTTATTGTAGCACCAGAGCTCTCTGACAGAGAAGGCTCAATGTCTCAGAAAAAAAACAATTCCCATGGTTCCCTAGCACTAACCCTAACCCTAAAAGTGGACTCAATTTGCACTATTTCTGGCAGTCTGCAACCCCCCTAAGCTATCAATAAAGATAAAAACCAATTTAAATATAGTTATTACAAAGAAAAGAACAAATGGACAGCAGATTATGCAAGGACCATTCCCCTTGAGCAGTCAGCCTTGAAGGACATGTTGAAACAAAAATCTCTTCACTTGCTGGAGGAATGATGGCAAGGAAGGTGCCAGTCTGACTTCTTTAGGAAAGGAATTGCAAGCTTAGGAGCAGCCACTTTGGAGACCCTGTTCCCCATTCCTATCATATGTATATTTGAGGTTGCTTGGAGGGAGAGAAGGACCTGTGCAGACAATCTCAATGTATGGGCAGTCTTGATTGAGAGAATATGGCCATCAGATAACCTGGACCTGAGATGTACAGTCACTATTGTAGTTTGATTCCTACCGGTTTTTTTTTTTTAAAGGGGGGGTATTGACATGGTGATTCTATGGTCAGATTGGGATCTAGGAGTCAACCAATTTTTCACATTTTGTCATATTTGCTTTAGTGTGCATTTCAATTTATGTCACAGCATGAGATAATTCCTTCCAGGCAGTTGCTTCTGTTGCATCAACAATAAATAAATGGCACTATATATATTATTTCCCAGAAGGTTCAATATAAAATTCTGGTCTTGCTCAAAATGATGATAAAAATGAATATATTGTTTAGCTAAATATAGCTGTTTATCACATGTATCTGGACAAACTGAAAATTAGAGCTGCCTAGTTCAAGGCGCAAATAGATATATGATAGTCCTCATTTCTAATTATGATGGCATCTTAATGAGAAATAGGTGGACATACTCTGTTACGTATAGACTTGTGTTATAAGTCAACCTTATGTATTTAAGTCAAAGGCAGGTTTTGGATCCAAAATTATGGATAAGTCAAAGTTAAAACGTAGGAGCATGTAACAAAGGATCTAAAGGACGAAGTGAAGGAAAACAATGCCAAAGAACTTACAAAATCCCAGCAGGCTTAACTGTTTGTGTTCATCCTAAAGGCTGGATGAGGAGGGAACTATGGTAAATGGTGAGTTTGCAATGTGTAGGGGAGGTGACCAAGTGAAAGCTGGGCTAAGAAAATGGACACATGCCCAAAAGGATGCAATAGCAATAGTTTGGATACAGTATTGATTTTTATTATTAAAAGGAACCACTCCTTCTCTTAGTAGAGTGGTGAAAGGCACGAAAATGGTGAAAGCAAGCAGGAAAGGCAAGTCGATCCTGGGAGAGCCTAAAAGAAGCATTGACCACCCTCTACTCTCTAAGTACTCCTTTGAGAAGTACCAAAGTGTGGTTGCCACCACTACTTTTCAAAAAAGGCCAGAAGAAGAGCCTCAGCTGAAAGAGTAGAGAGGTTTGGTGCTTTTTTTTATTTTGGTTCTCCTGGGATTGACTAAGCTCTCTCCTTTCACTAGTCTATGCAGAGAAGGGGGTGGTTCCATTTTTGATAAGAATTAAAACACATTATTTATGTTGAACTGGCCCAGGTTTTTTGGGCTGAATTTTTGACTAAAATTTCTAAACTGTTGCACGAGTATAGAAACCCACTGGGCGACTTTGGGCAAGTCATGTGCTCTCAGCCCCAGTGGAAGGCTATGCCAAAATTCCACTTTGAACAAACCTTGCAAAGAAAATCCCATGAGAGGTTTGCTTTAGGGTTACCATAAGTTGGAAAGAACTTGAAGGCACATAACAACAACAGATATATAGTTCAACCCTAAAAGGCACAGGGCCTGGCAATATGGTACTCAGATTCCTCCAACCATGGTCTACATCATTGGTTCCTACAAGCATTAGGAGGACAAGCACAAAGTATGACCATGTTAATGCGTAAGGGAATTCTCTTAGAATCTAATGGAATGTCTATGTACTGACAGCATAATGTTGCAGATAGTGATGTGGCTCCCATTTTTGGCAAAGGGTGCATGTTTAACACAATTATTCCTTTGCACTGTGGCTCTAGTGCAGAGGTAGGCAACCTTTCCCCATTAAGGGCCGAGGGATTTCAGCTCCCAGAAGCCTCAGGCATGTTGGCCAATAGTTCCATGTTGGCCAATAGCTCCTGGGATTCTGGGAGCTGAAGTCCCTCGGCCCTTAAAGGGGAAAGGTTGCCTACCCCTGCTCTAGTGTATCTGACTTTTTAGCAACACTTTCTTTTGCTTAATTGGATCATTTCTAGTTTTTAAAGAGTGTTCAGTTCACTTCAGTGTTTGAACTGTTGGAGATTACCATTTCTGTTGAAGATGGTGATTTAAGGGCTTAGAATTAAAAGCCTCTCAATTTTGATTTAAGACCTTGAGTGAAGGCAGCAGAGATAGGTAAACCAGAGGAAGTTGTAAATTTTACGTGAAAGTGAGACAAACTTTCAGTATCTGGTAGCTTCTTTAGCATGATGACACTTTGGCAGATGCCAACAATTTCTGGATTTTGTTGCAAAATTGTTTTAGGAAGTGATCTGGATGAGCAAGGTAAATTCTTTGTCAAGTAGTGAGCTAAGTTAAATCATATTTGTATATACACACATACTTACATGTAAATACATACACATACACACACACAAGTGTAAAAACAATTTTTATTAACTTTCTTCAGTACCATCTTTCTTTGCAAACTAGGCTGACAGTTCTACTTCAGACATACTTAGATTTTTCTTCAAAGAGGACTGTTCAGCTCAGCTTCTTTGCTGGAAGATGTTGACCAAAATGGCACTGGCTGTAATGTGTTGTTCAATAGTAACTGTACCTTTGTAGGGTATATGTTGGTGAAGTTCTGTATTCAGATTTCTGCTTAGTCAAGTCCCCACCCAGTCATCCTGCACAGTTAATCTTCAGTTGGCTGGCAAATCATTAGTTTTTTAATCCTTGCTCAAAAATGAATTTGGCATGCATTCTTAAGGACACTAAAAATCCCTGCTGAACCAGTACACACATTCATCTAGTGAGAAACGTTCCCTTCCCACCCACAATAAAATGTGGCAGGTCCCTTTGGAAGCTCACAGGCAAATCAGGAAAGTAGTAGGTCCTTCCTGTTGTTTCACTCCATCTGTTGAACCACCTTCTCTCCCTGGTTTTCTTAGATGTGTGCTTCTGTACAACTGGTTCAATTTACTTAACATGACTAGTGGCTGATGGGAGACCTCTATGAACCTCTCTAACCTTTCCTTAAATGAGCAGCTATAATTTTATAGTGGCTAATGGTTTATGTTTTGAGTGGGAAAGTTATTCTGTTGTCTGTCCTGTTCTACTTTCATTCAGTGGTGCCAAGTTTGAGAATTAGGTACAGAGAAGGAGGAGGGAGAATTTTCAAGGCTGAGATCCTGTGTTTTGGTAATTTTCCAAGCCACCTTTCTCATAGTGCCGTCTGAGCCAGGTCCCTTCAAATGATTTTCATGGGTGAGACTTCTAGTTCCTACCTGGTTGTTGAGACTTCATTTAAATTAATTTTCTAGTTTCCACCTGCTCATTGTCCATTGCTTTCCATCTGCAATTATTTGACATGATATTTGAAAGACTAATTTGGAAAATGGGGAGGAGATTATGCTGTTAGATTGAGTTTATCATTGATTGTCCCTTCCCCAAATTCTTTTAAAATTATGTCTGGTCAAAGTTCTATATCCATTAGAGTAGAAAAGGGAACATTCTATCATTCGTGGTGGAGTTGTAAAAAGGCAAAAAGTTACTGGAAAAAGATACACCAAATAATGTGTAAGATC
Source organism: Phrynosoma platyrhinos (assembly GCA_020142125.1). Classification (NCBI taxonomy): domain Eukaryota; kingdom Metazoa; phylum Chordata; class Lepidosauria; order Squamata; family Phrynosomatidae; genus Phrynosoma; species Phrynosoma platyrhinos. Next base: position 7,158,603 of record CM034708.1, read on the forward strand.
TTAATGATAAATATTCCATTTAAGCTTGAACTCTTTCTATTCAATATGTTAGCTAAAATTAAGAATAAATTAAGTTCAGATGACAAAAGCTTAATCTTATATATGGTCTTAACAGCACAAATAGTTTATGCACGATATTGGAGACAAAAGGCTATACCTAATATAAATGAATGGCTTATGAAATTGAGTGAAATAGCTACCATGGATATATTGTCTATGTGTGCCGCCGGGAAAACGATGGCAACAATATGAAAACAAGTGGAAGAAAGTTATAAAGGATTTTTGAAAAATAAGTCTGAGGTTGTGGTTTAGAAGCATTGGTATCTAGAATAATAGTGGAAGTAGAGAAGATATATGAATAAGGTTAAACAATATTTTGTCTCTGGTTGGTAAATGAGTGTTAAGACTCTTGTTTGAAGATAAATCGTTGTAATGTTTTATTTTATATATAATAAAACTTTTAAAAAAAGTTCTATATCCATTAAATTGTCTTCGTCTGTCCCAACCTTCATTAGAAATCATTAGAGCATAAGAAGAGCACAATTGTTCCAGTGATGCAGATGCAATGAGCTTAATTGGATAAGCCCTTTCTCTACCAGTTTTATACACACATGCATATTTCTTGTCAGAGACTTTATTGAGAAAACAATTTGAGGTCTTTGGTCATTAAACTATCAAGCCACATCTCCTGCCTGTTTGTTTTTGTTGGGTTTTCCCCCCTCCACATTTTGGGGGGAGAGGCACAGAGAGACCAAAGCAGCACATCTTGAAAATGAGCAGGAGGGGGCAGAAGATGCAAGCAAAGGAGATTGTGCACATACTCACTAATGCCACCGGTCAAGCATAATTTAATGCTATTCCATCTTCATTAAGATAAGAGGCGACTTAGATAAAACTCCATTCTCATTATTAACCTGTTGTATTTCAAGACAGCTTTTGTTTGAGAATATGGTTATGACATCATAGGGAAGATGTTTCTCCCAGTTCTTTCCCATGGTAGCAATACCCATTGATCAAAAGGACTGGAGAATATTGTTGTACGGTGCTTAATATGCATCCCCTCTAGGTAGTTCAAAAGGATTTAATTATCTGAGGTACTGGAAGTCACAGGGAGCGCTGGAAGAATCAAAAAGATTAGTATTCCTTGTTCAGCCTCTCACAATAAGATTTTTAATGGGAGCTTTTGAATTGCTCCACTGAAGCTGATTTCCACTTTTTGAATTGACATCAGGTTGGAACTGAGCTTCATATGGATTCAGGAGATCAGCTTTCTCCAAGAGGGCTCAGAGTGATTCCCACCATTACATATTCAGGTCTACTCCAAAGAAAAACATTACAAGCGTGGTAATAATTAAGGATGCCAGCAAGCCATGGTTAGATCCAGAGACTTGTTGTTGAGCTAGTCACTAGTTAGCTATTTTAGGCTGGGAGCCAAGCATTAATAGCCCCCCAGTTTATTCTCTGACTTAAATTTGCATGAAAGCAAGATAAAACTTTTATTTATCCCTTAATTTGAAGGGTTACACCTAGAACAATTTCCTGGTTAACAGTGTGCCACTATCAGGAGATCTGATTCCTGAATTACTATAAAATCAGTGGCTGTACAGATCTCCCCCCCTCCCTGATGAACATGACCACTATTAAGTGTCATTTAGTTGGAAAAAGCTCATTTGAAAGCCAGAATCCTCTGTCTATCTCATAGAGTGTGGGATTATGAGACAGCTACTCTTTTCTTTTCATCTTATGGTAAAAGGAATGAGAAATATCAGCTATTATTTCCTTGTTGTAGTGACAATGTGGACTGTCATTTCCATTTTCTATGTTTGTGTACCTTCAAGTCATTTCCAACTTATGAAGACCCTGTGAGAAACCTATCACAGTATTTTTTGGCAAGATTTGTTCAGAGGGGGTTTGTTTGGGGGTTTTCCCCCCTTCCTCTGAATCTGAGAGAGAATGACTTCCCCATGGTCATCCAGTGGGTTTCCATAGCTGAGTTGGGATTTGCATTTTGGTCTCCAGAATCATAGTCCAATATTCAAACCACTAAATTTGACAAAGTTCTATTTGTTCAAAATTATTCCAAGTATAGCAGTAGAGTGCATCCTCCCGTTCTTATTCTGATGTTGTGTGACAATTTCAGGAGGGTGACATTTTCATTATTTTTCTATGATTGAAATCTCATGGATCCATGAATAACCTAACTGCTCAGTGTGGGGGTGCGAATGAGCATAGAGATAGATAGATAGATAGATAGATAGATAGGAATAGGTGAATAGATACTGGGTATATGGATGTATGGATAGATAAAGTAGGTAGACAGATAGACAGGAGACAGACAATTAAACCGGACCACCATATGTGTAAGACAGAATGAATGTTCTAAGATGATACCTTCTACAGTATATGCACATATCTCATAAATAACAGCTTTTCCCTTCACAAATTCCATTTATTCAGTTGAAAATTCATACAATCAGTGAACTAAAACCCATGTGTTTATTCAACTAAGATTTGTGACATCCCTGCTTTTGGGTGGCAGGACATTATGCCTGGTACTTCCCCAAGCTGCAGCAAAAAGGAAGGGCTGAGCCAACATGATAGAAAGAAAAGCTCTGGACTCATTAGACCACCCAGTGTGTTAATGATAGAGTTGTTATTTGAACTAAAGACTTCTTGAGTTTTTGGTCAGCATTGGGGGGGGGGAGAGAGTGCTGACCAGTTGCTTGGGCTTCCTTCCTCTACTTAATGATAAATGTTTGCTCATCTCTTTGCATTTTCCCCGAAGCAACATGGAAAGTGGTGTGAGGTGATGGCAATTATACCCTGTTGCTCTCACAAATAGGAAGGCAAAGTTTTGGCTTGCCTCTAGGTTCAATTGCAACTGTATGCTAGTTTTCCCTGCATACTACTTTCCCAGTACTGTACTGATTTTCATAATTCGGTGTAAGACATGCCATATACAAGCTAATGCATTGCATCTGATGAAGCAAACTTAGGTTTATGAAAGAATGTGGGGAAAAGAACAAAACATGTTGGCCTTTGAGGTGCCATTCAATTCTTTCTTGCTCTGCAAGCCTTGAGTTAAGTTGTTGTTGTTGGTGGTGTATGCCTTCAAATTGCCTCTGACTTTCATGGCAAATTTGTTCAGCTGGAACTTGCCTTTGCCTTCCTCCCAGGCTGAGGCAATGTGACTTCTCCAAAGTTCCCCAGTGGGTTTCTATGGCCAAGTGAAGATTCAGACTCTGGTATCCAGAGTCATAGGCTGCATCTGCACTGCAGAAGTAATGCAGTTTGACAGCACCTTAACTGTCTTGGCTCGGTGCTGTGGAATTATGAGATTTGTAGTTTTGTGAGATTTTTAGCCTTCTCTAAAAAGGCTCCAGTCCCACAAAAAACAAAAAAACAAATCCCAGGATTCCATAGCATTGAACCATGGCCGTTAAAGTGGGATCACAGTGATCAAACCACTAAACAACATTAGCTCTCAATCCTTTAGTCCTGAGATATATAAAAAAGTGGGATGATGAGGATGAGGATGAGAATGATTTTGGGGGAAGAAAACACCAGCATTTAAGAACTGGTTAAAATCAATCAGTCTCAAAGGTGCTGCCATTGATTGAAGTCTGTCTAAGGTGTGTGTTTGTGTCGTCTGCACCAAACCTGGCTAAGCTCATTCTTACCCTACAAGTCTTTCTCTTCTCCTCCTCCTCTCTCTCTCTCTCTCTCTCTCTCTCTGTCTCGAGCTGCCTTACCTTTCATTAAATATCAAAGAAATGTTTTAAAAGGAAAAGAAAAGAAAAACGATCTGCCATTTCCCTCCTCTTGAAATTAGAGTGTTATGGATGATCAATACTAAAGAACAAGAACAAGAAGAAAAATTGGTCTAAGCAGCAAGGGAAAGGGAAAAGTGTGTGTTCTTGAATACCAAAAAAATAACATGATGGTAATAAAAAAGGGAGGGTGTTTTAAAAAAAAGTAGATGCCTATAATTTGGAGAAACTCACCAGGTTTCACAAAAAATGCATTCATTATAAAACCAGACAGACCTCCATTTAAAGAAAAGAAATCACACTTTTCTTCTGCACTCAGCTGAGTTCCCCATAGCCACCCACCTAGTTCCATAGTTTCTTGCCTTACCAGAAGACTACATGGCTGCATTATGGGACTGCTTCTTTTCTAGATTTTTTTTTCAAGACCAGGTTGCTTTCTCTCCTCCCCTTCCCACTACAGATACTAGCTTTCCATACTACAGTTTTTGATGGAGAAACCAGGGGAGTTACCTACCTGGAAGAAGTGGAGGTTTCAAAATTGCAGTGACAGTAATAAAGAGAACAGGCAAATACATAAGAGATGTAGGGAAGGGGAGGGGGTCTGAGCAGGGGATGTGTATATAAAGCTCTTTTAGCCTTCAGACTCAGCTTCTTAACACTACTAGGCTAAGGGTGGCTCTACATCAGCAAGAATACTCTTGGCTGGCCTTGGAGTATTGTGGCCCTTGAGCTGCCCCAGATTCCCCCCATTACCTCTGCATTCAAGGGTGATGCCAGGAGGCTGTCTACACATACATCCCACTGTGCCACCCGGAGCTGCTGGCATGAGTCACTCCCTGTGTTGAAAATGGGGTCTCCAGCATCGGTCACAAGGCTGGGCACCTCATTGTGACTTCAGAAGGATGGCCTGGTGCCAATGGCGGTAACACTGGGTGGCACAGCAGGGCACTGTAAACAGTCTCATTCCAGAGTGCTCCAGATTTTCCTGCAAAATCCAGAGCAAAAGGTAAGTCTTTCTAAACTAGTTTAAGGTAGGGATGGCTTTGGCCCTGCATCATGAAGACAGCTTGCTACAAGTTATGGGAGGAAATCAGTTCCTTTGGCCCATGTAGACATGCCCATGTGTGGTCAAGATTGGACAAGCATGTGTAATGAAAAATCTTGGGCCCTGCTAATAAGTCATACAAGAATAAAGCCACTATATTTCTGTTCCTTTATCTCTCATTCTCTCATTCTACACCTTCCCTTGTTGTTCCTCTGATGACTTGAGAAAGTTGATCCTAAGAGTAAATAAGCTCATCCCTTGCTGAAGCCAAATGAGATATATTGAACTTCACCTTGGTCTCCATGTATTGCTAGCCATGTCCCATCCTCCTCAAGAACAATTGCTATTCCACAGGAGAAAGCAAACATACAAGGAAAAGGAACAAATAAAGGATGCTCTATATTTTAAACAGTGGAGGGAAGGGAGAATAGCGGTACAAAACAAATAACCAGGATAATTATTTCATTTTCTGCCTTGGAACAAAAACTCAGTTTGATGCCTCTTGCAATAACTGTAGATGATACGTTAATATGTTTTAATGAGTTCAATTGACTTCTTAATTCTTTTCTTAGGTGTCACTAATTTGAAAGTGTCATGTTTTAAAGATTTTAGGGAAAACAAACCAACTTGGGTGTCAACTGTGAGCTCTTTGGAGGCTTCTTAGGAGTGGTGCATGTGGTATGATTAAACATACACTACTGAGTTGTTTGGCTGTTACAAAGAAGGAGAGGATGCGTTCGGGGCTGTCAGCCCCTTTCTGCAGTGAAAATGGGAAAACAAGAAGGCTTTCTGGCAGCTAGAGAATATCTAAAGTACAAAGTAGTTTAGCTGCCCAGGCTTCACCTTAGAAGCCCCTGGGAATTGTAGCTGTTTTTGTTGGTTGTGGTTCTCCAAGACCTTTCACAGTAAAATCCCAGTATGACAATGGTGACGGTTCCTTGGAGAAAGCTGAAGCAGTTGTGTTATGTTCCCTAGCTATCTGTGAAGCTCCCTAGTCGTTCTATGAAAGTTTCATAAAGTTTCTATTACTTTCAAGAATTCTAATGTTAATACTAATATGGGTTGAGCATCCTTTATCTGAAATGCTTGGGACCACAAGTGTTCTGGATTTTAAATTATGATTTTTATTTTTATTTTTATTTTTTTGGATTTGGGAATATTTACATATACATAATGAGACATGAGGCCCAAGTCTAAACATGAAAATAATTTGTTTCATATGCACATAGCCTGAAGGTAGTTAATAACCTTGTGCTTGAAACAAATGGTTCAATGTACATTGAACCATAAGTTGTCACTATCTGAGCTAGCCATGTAAACAGTTTTAGATTTTGGAACATTTTGGATTTCTGGGCAAGGGATACTCAACCTGTAACGAATAACACCACCATTCTTATTGCATGCTTATCCCACTGCAAATTTTATTTTATTTTATTTTATTTGGTATTACATGGGTCTTCCTATCTCTCTTTACATGATCTGTAAAACTGTTTCCCTCATTTGACTGAGACATACTCCTCTCCATACACACCATGATCCTTTAGGTTCAACACTTCTGTGCTTTCACCTAAGCATTTCAGCTCATCTATCGCGTTCTCTCTCTCTCTGTCCATGCATACAGCCTCTGCTTCCCTCACTCCTTCCTCCTTTTTTCTCCTTCAGAATTCATTTCTTCCTCATCTATCTGCTCCCTAAGCAAGGTTGCTCTCAAGGCTTCTTGGAAAGGCATTTGATATAAGTGGGGCTTTGTTTAGCATCCTTTTTTCTAAGCGGAGGAAGGCAGGGAAGGAGGAACACAAGTTTAGTCTCCAGACCTGAAGAAAATGCATGTTGTGCCTTCCGTAGCACCTTTGCCTACTTGCCACGAACTTACAATCTCGGGAATATATTTCCAAATTTCCCCCCTGTCCCTGCTGCTTCTCCTCAGGGTATGGTGGGAGTGATAGCTGTTGCTGCACATAGAACACATAGTGTGGCTCCCACTTGTTTGGGGACTCTTGCAGTACCTTACACCTTATAGTAAAGGCAAAGGGTGCACTCTTAGGCACTGGGTCAAATCCCCTCTTCATTTTCTATATGCAGATCTATACAGAATGCCCTACATCTAAGCCCTGGAAGGTAAGGATTTAGTGGGAAGGCTTCTTTGGGGGGGGGGGGGGGGGGGGGATGTGGTGGAGGAAAGAGAGCTGATGCTTTTGAGAAGTTAAAATCTATGAGTCTAATATGTGAACTGCAAAAGAATTGTAAGAAAACTATTTCTCCTGTTGGGAGCGCTACACATGTACTATAAATGCAGAGTGTTCAATCAGATCACCGACAACTGCCTGGAAGAAAGGTGGAAGTGACTGCAATCTTATTTGTACTGCAGGAAATTAATGTTGGTCCTTTTGGTCTGCTGTTCTTCATTCATTTCTTATGCTAACTTTTATAGTTCTGGGAGCTGCCAATGGAGTCTTGCATCTTCCCCC
>CM034708.1:7180012-7192188 GCA_020142125.1 Phrynosoma platyrhinos
AGAGAGAGAGAGAGAGAGAGAGAGAGAGTTTTTCTCTGTCTTGTTTTTCTCTTTCTTTTACCCCACCATATTTTATTTAACTTTTCCCTTTCTCCTTCGAAACCAAAATACCTCAGTTCAATTCCAAAGATACAAGGGGTTGCAAAGACAATGACACAACTCAACGTTCTTCAGGGCCCAACTCACTGACTCACTTTAGCAGCATAATTGTAAAATGATATTCTCTCTGTTTTGTAAAGCATCTTTTCTTCATACACACTATACCAGTAAGCTTCTTTACTGAATGATACTTTAAAGTATCTGCCTTACATGTGAAAGGTCCCTTGTCCAGGCAGCAGAATCTCCTAAAAGGACGTTACATGCCATTGCTGGGTAAGTCATCCTTCTAAAGTTTTGATGAACTGGTGCAGACATAAAAGGCAACACTGGACTAGTGGTCTGGGTCAGTTTAGTATCTTTGCAGTTTTCTTTTTAAAAAGATAAAATTGTTAAGCTTTCTTTCATTAAAACTGACACAGTAGTATCCAGAAGGATGATAAAGTACTACTATAAAATTGCATATAAGCAAGTAGCAGAACAAAGCAATTGTGGAAAGAAAATGAGCATAAAACTTCATGAGCATATAGCTGCATGATACTGTGAAGTATCAAATAGAGTTTCAAGGTCAATAGCATCCCGTTTCCTCAGATTTCAAGGCCAAAAGCAATAAGGGATAGGTCCTTGTGATGTTTCAGTAGTGGGCTAGTATGATATCATTGTGGTGTTCCAGAATTGAGAGAGGTAAGGTTTGGAAGGCAACCTAGAACTGTTTCTAGGCCAGCTGATTGTGAAGACTGGTATGAGGACTATTGGCCTAGAATATAAACCCAGCTAAGCCAGGCAATCCAGCTAACCAAGTAACCCAGAGCCAGAATGGAAAAGAGAAACCAATTTTTTTAATGAATAGACAGGGTTAAAAATGTGGCATAGTGGTTTAAGTGTTGGACTGTGACTCTGGGAAAAATCCCGAAAGTAAAAAGTGGCCGATTTTGTCCACTTTCTGTGCGGGCTAATGTTGGATTAATGCTCAATGCCACCGATGTGTCTGATAATAATCTTGCTTTTGCAGGATATTCCCAGAATTGAAATCCAGTTTCTGCATGGGATTTGGGTACTTAGCCTCCTGTGTGATAAGCTCCTATGATAGGGTCGCCACAAGTCGAAAACAATTTGAAAGCACGCAACAAACAAAAATGTATACAGTAGTCAAGATCCTATATCACTGAGAGTAGCAGTAAAGTTCCACAGGATGAACTACAATGCAGCTTCCTTCTCAAATCCCCAGGACTAAGAATTTCACTATAATAACCGCTCATGGGTATTCAGTGGGTGGTGGAGAACAGGAAGGGACTGGAGGAACATCTGGATATGTTCTCAGAACCAGACACAGAACAATTGCAACTACCACCAAGATCTACTGGAGTCCTCCAGAGCTCTCAAGTGATGGTGTAATTGGGACATGGCCAGATGTTTCTCTGAGCCCCCCCCCCCATGTTCTCTACAAGCCACTGAATGACCATGGGGGGGGGACTGCTACAGGGTTGCAGTGAGTATGGAGGGGGCTTTGCAGAGGGAGAAATAAATTTTATTATTATTATTATTATTATTATTATTATTATTATTATTATTATTATGCTTGTGTATGTCACTAAGGGCCTTTACAGACTGCCAGAAATAATGCAACTTGAGTTCACTTTAACTGCTCTGGCTCAGTGCTAGGGAATCATGGGAATTGTAGTTTTTTCTGAGACATTGAGCCTTCTCTGTCAGAGAGCCCTGGTGCCACAATAAACTACAGTTCCCATTATTCCCTAGCACTGAGCCAGAGCAGTTAAAGTGGACTCAAGTTGCATTATTTCTGGCAGTCTGTAAAGGCCCATAGATCTGCCATTATCTGTAGTTGTCACCATTCTCACCAGGGGTCGCATCCCACATGGTGTTATCTATGACACAAATGGCATATGGGGAATTGTTCCAGACCCTACAGTGTAACTGCAATCTCTGGAAAGTTCACTGTCATCCCTTGGAGATCCCTTCCCCAGCACCTGTACTGTACTTCCCCAGCATCCCTTGGAGATCCCTTCCCCAGCACCTGTACTAATACTGCAAACCCTTGTACAACCAAAAAGTCGCAACTATGGTGTTCTTTTCCCCACCTTGCTCCAAATGCACAGTGGGCTCCTGTTTATACATCTATCACCACTCGTTCTCTGTTCCTCTCCCATCATTCCTGTGCAACGTACATATGTACTCAAAACCCTGGAACCAACTGTGACTTGGCTGCCTGGGCTTTAAAGCTTACATACGAAAATCAAGCTCCTTTCTCCTATGCCAGTTGCTCTGAGATAGTTCTCTTCACATAGAAGCATAGCAGTCCCATGAGATATCATTTAGTGCACTGAGACTTGCCAGAGCTAACAAGGACTTTCATGGCAACTTAAAGATGACCATGTTTTATTTTTCTATAAGCTTTTCTGGATGTAACCACCATCATTAGGTGCAAAGGACATTCTTGCAGCAGGAAGAAAATTGTAAAATTGTTTGTTACTTCCTTCAAGAACAAAATTAATGAAATTTTACATCTCTTAAATTTTGAGAACTAATTCTGATAAGAGATATTTCAGAAGTGTTATTAGAACTGGTATCAGATCCTGGTTAATCATTCATCCAGTTCTTCTCCACAGTCCTAACACCATTTAATCTTGTCTTAAAAGGTTCACACCATACATATATTTCCACTCTGTATCAGGTCTGGATAGAGTGGTGTATTGGGGTATATCATTATTGGCGTGGAAAATATAAATAATTTCAGATTATATTCCCTTTCTATGTAGGATTTTACCCAGGCTGATAAGCAGAAAAGGTGTTGTTTTCTCTCTTTGGGATGGCTCATCTACTGAGAAAGTCTGGCCTTGAGGTATTATCTGATTCACTGATCCTAGGAGGTTGTCTTCTCATTTTCTTTTTCTTTGAGAAATGATTCTGGTTCTGCTTTAGTCAGACCTTACCTGGTATATTGTGTCCAGTTCTGGTCACCTCAATTCAAGAAGGGTGTTGACAAGCTAAACTGTGTCCAGAGGAAGAAGATCAAAATGATGAAAGGACTAGAAACCATGTCTTATGAGGAACAGCTTAGGGAGCTGGGTATGTTTAGTGTGGAGAAGAGGAGATTAAGTGGTGCCATTATAGCCATGTTTAAATATTTGAAGGGATGTCATGTTGAGGCTGGAGCAAGCTTGTTTTCTGCTGCTCCAGAGAATAGGACACGGAGCAATGAATACAAGCTACAGGAAAAGAGATTCCATCTTAACATTAAGAGGAACTTCTGGACATTAAGAGCTGTTTGACAGTGACACACTCCCTCGGTGTGTGGTGGAGTCTCCTCCTTTGGAGATTTTCAAACAGGGGCTGGGTGGCCATCTGTCAGAGGTGCTTTGACTGTGTCTTTCTGGAGCGCAGGGGGTTCAACTGGATGGTCCTGGTGGTCTCTTACATGATTCTGTGAGGTCCACCTCACAGTTGGTTGTTTCTCTTCTGCTCTCCTGTGCACTTTTTGGGTACCTTGTTACTGGAACTGTGGCTGAGACCAACTTACTTGGCTAGTCATGCTGAAAAGGGTTATTTCATATCAGTGTACCTTTTAAAATTAACTTGGTCAATTTATTTAAATAAGCTTTCATTCCTTGGTCTTCTCACCATTCAGTCTGTGTCCAACATTTAAAGCCTACAGCTGAGGTTATAAGAAACATCAACACCAGGCTTCCTGCTGGTCATATTTTCTAAGCTCTACCCATCGGTATGCTATAAAAATGGAATTTGAGGGGTGATTTGAATTTCCCTTTGTGGCTGGCAATGGACAAACTTAAACTTTGATCTTTACTCTGCCGTCTTTAATTTCCAAGTGCAGCGAACCATCAAGCTTCTTACAAAGGGGAACATTTAAAGAAAGAGCTGGGGAAGAAACAGAGACTTCAAGAGTAGTAAGTTAAACAAGTTATTTCTCTGCTATTTACATCTGGAGCGCTGCAGAAATTTGGTATATGACCCTTGCAAGTGGGATTCAAAAAAGAATTGCAGTGGAATAAGGAGCCAGCAAATTAGATTAGCATGGCATCTGTCCTGCACCCCCTTCCCTCCCCAAAAGAGGGGCAAGTTACTATTTTTCACTCCCACAGAACTTCAAGGTGCTGTGGTAAGTCTCATTAACTTCCAAGCTGTTGCTTCATTAGCACATTGAATTTGCTATATTCTTCAGGCAGTAGTTCAACTCATTCAGATCACCCTATTTATTTTGAAAAAGTACCAAATGCACATTCGTTCCCATAGATGCACTTGTTATCACCAGCAGCTTCCTAGATAACAAGTACAAGTGTGTATAAAATCTGTGAAGACAGTGACCTACATAAATAGTGAGTGGTACTGATATGATTATTACAGGTGGAGTATCCCTTATCCGAAATGCCTGGGACCAGAATTGTTTTGGATTTCAGATTTATTTGGGATTTTAGAATAATTGCAGGTGCACAGCGATACATATGCATAGACATTTTGGTGGGGGGTTTTTTTTGGGGGGGGGTGTTTGGTTTTTTGCAGATTTTGGAATATTTGCATATACATAATGAGATATATTGGAGATGAAACCCAAGTCTAAACATGAAATTCGTTTATGTTTCCTGTATACCTTATACACATAGCCTGAAGGTAATTTTATACATTGTACAGTATTTTTAAAGTTTTTTTTTTTTTGCATGAAATAAAATTTGTGTACATTGAACCATTAGAAAGCAAGGTGACACTATCCCAGCCATCCACGTCGACAGTTGTGAATTTATCAGTATTTCAGATTTCTGGATAAGGGATACTCAACATGTATTATCATTGGTTTCACAGTCTCCCAGGTGTTAGAGGTTGGAGTTTTGTATCATCTGTGGTTCATATTGTGTCCTGGAATATATGAATCAGGATGGTATGTGATACGTTCCAAGTAGTGTCGCTTTTTGTAACTGTGCCACTGTGATCATATCTATGGCGATTTAATTCAGCTATTTTGTCAGTCCATTTGAAAATGCTCTCAAAGCACCCATCACTGCTGGAACCACAGTTGTCTTCTTTTCACAGAGGCACTGAATCTCAATTTGTAGGTCTCAGTATTTCATAATCTGTTCCTTCTCTTTATCTTTTTGTCACAAGCTGTCCACTCCACTTCAATAAACCTGGAGTCTGTATTTTAACATGGAAGCTTTCTTTCAGTAACCAAAGAAGTTAACAGCATGACTTCTGTAGGCAGAACTACCATAATTCCCAGTTGCAAACACAGTGTAAGCAGACAAGAACAATTTTTTTAGTATTTTTTCCTCCTTGCTGAAAGGAAGTTTGAATTGAAAACATATAGAAAGGGCTTCAAGTTTTAGTTTACCTTTCCTGAAAGGGGGTATGGGGCTTTCGCCTAAGGTTTTGGATCTGAAACATCATCATCATTATTATTATTATTATTATTATTATTATTATTATTATTATTATTATTATTATTTCTATCCCACCTTCCTCCTGTATAGGGACTCCATGTGGCTTCTCAGAAATTAGTGTCTTCTTATTATAAAAAACCTGCAACCAAATTGCTTTTCAGCTGACTTTCTTCTTTAGCCTAATGCAGGCTAAAACTTCCCCAACTTTGTGAATATAAAACTGTCTACTAGTTCTGCTCACCAGCTACCAAATAACCTGAGCATTTTGCTTAGGAATAGAAGTTGCTGTGAGTAACAGGCAGATCTTCTGTGTACCAGAATGGAAGTTCAGCCTGTAACTTTATTCCAGCAATCATGGGACAGTTCCCATGTAACTGAAAACTCCACAAAACTGGTAAAGCCTAATCTTCCACATTTCTTCTTGACAATGACCATGAAGACTTCATGGCATCAAGATTAACAGCCTTTCTGTTCCTCCATTACCTCCACACCTGCTGCTTTGTAACATCTGCAGAGATTGTGTAATGGTACACTCTATGCATGTGAATTGCAGTCATGTAATATTCTGCAGCTCTGTCCCTATATTTGGGGGGGAGGATCCTAATGATATCCATGCATGTTGGTTACATATTCCTAATATTTTAAAACAACTTTTATCCCTAGGTTCCTTAAGATCCAAATACCTTTGAAATTGGTAAATATTTACCCCATAGGTGTGTGCTGAAAATATTTCTTTTCTTTTCTTTTTTTAATAAAAAATGCAACACCAGTTGTTTCATTACATATGATTCACGCCATCCATAAAAATCTATCCCTTTGGGGCCAAATATTTAATCCAAGAAGAGGAAAATTTTGTATTGAACAAAACTGATTTACTGTGATAGTAATACAAAGTCTTCTGGAAGTTGGTTTATGGTGGGCATAAGAACTAGAAGGGTGTGCATGTAGCAAACTGTATTGCTGAAATTGCGTGGAATTGGTGTTGTCACAAGCCAGCCAAACAAAACCATAGAAAAATCGGGCCATGCAGATTTGATATGTAAGCTTCAAATGTATGCGGATACAGTGCTCTCATAGATGGTTAGCAGAGATTCTAAAATTACTGAAATGTCAAAGTGTTCCATATTCTTGGCAGAGAGGGCAGGGGTCTAATGGCCTCACCCTGTGAGTTGACCCTGAGTTTGAGGCTAATTTACACATTGACCATTGTGCAATTCATTTCACCACAAACAAAGAAAGCAAATGAATGTGTGTTCTTTCCATCCAGTTCAGATATATAAACCATTTCCTGCTTTCGTGCGTCCTTGGTGCCTTGCTGTATCTAATGCACTGTTAAGATTTGAATTAAAGACCTTCTGTTGTGTCATTCTTTTCTTAAAAAATAAAAGATTACTGAGATGAAGAAACAAATAAGCAGTATGGCCCTATGTGTTTTCTTGAGTGAAATATTCAGGGAAATAATGCCTGAGAACATGATGGTTTTCTTTCCATCTCTAGTAGTCTAATTTTAATTTATCTGGTTTTATAATGATGTGGCACTATTATACTAAAAACACCCAAACTCCTCTGCTAAGAAATACTGCCCCTTTTTCATAATCACATACTACCCTATTTTTTCTTTATAATAGTTATTCCCATCAGCCATTCTACTAAAGTGGAGAAAAGCAGAACTTGTAAGTGGGTAATGTACATTACATAGAATTGAAGCTCAAGACACAGAATCAAGCATAGGTAGAAATTTTCAGTTTTTTAAATAAGAATTAATATTAGAATTTGTATAACAAAAACAGAAGTAGTGATATGTGGACCATTTCATGGGTTAGTTTACAAAATTCAGAAATGGAATGGAATGGATGGAAAGAATATGAGCTTTTAAAAATGAGTGAAAAAGTGAAACTGACAGATTTGTCCATCCCTGGAGGGAACTACTTGGTTCACGTTTCTTCAACAATACATTACATTCATGTCAACAAACTAAGGAATAGAAAGAACAGCTGGTAGGTGTACAGCATGAAAATGTGTGTTTAACTAACAGATTCATTCTTGTATTGCACATGGCTTTGATATAAAAATCCTGACAACAAGAAAGGACAATTTGTATAGAGTTGTATGGGGGTGGACTTAATGTTTTCCCATTATTTTTCACTGATTTCTTCCATTGGTGGCTTCATTGCTTACTAATTTCCCCATTACTTTTTAATACATGGAGGGGGGAGGACTAAAATCTATTTTAAAAATAGGATTATGGCTGTAGGGTCAGAATGTTAAAAGAAAGCATGTAGGCCATCCACAACCGATTTGAAAAATGGAGAGCAAATGCTAGTTTTTCCATAGAGGAAATGGAACAGTATTGCATTTTATTATTCCTGAAAGTATTACCATTAGCCATCATTGCTAATGTTGAGGGATGATGGAATTGCAATCAAACAATGCATTCTCAATTGCCAGTTTACACTGGCTCACAGCAATTCTCCAGGATTTTAAACAAGCGTTTCCCTCCATGTCTACCTGCAGGTGCTAGAGAATGAACCTGAGACCTTTGGTACGTAACATTTGTTCTCTGTTGCATTACAGATTTTCAGATTAATAGGTCTGTTTTATAGCAGATGGCACAAGGAAGGGAAGTATAGTTCTGTTGTCAATTTGATTGAGTTACATCCTGTCTTTCTATTAAAACAATCAAAATATCCTATAATAAAAGTCTTAAGTGCATCATACTGAAACTAATTGAAAAAAGGACATACATAATAATAAAAAAGCAGAGGTTAAAACCTGAAAAGCAAATCTTTTGGAAGACAAATGGAAAGCATAGCTAGCTGGATTAAAATTGCAAACAACAAATGTTATGCCTTATAAAATCAAGCTAATTTTTAAAGGATTTACAGGAGCCGTCTAAAATGGCAAAAAATGTAGTAGACATGATATGCTCATATAGAAACAAGATCATTCTTGCAAAAGATATTGGATAAAGAGATGGATGGGATGCAGGTGTGCTGCCAAAGGAATCACTAGGAAATAGTGACTACTGTATTTCTCCCTAAAGATATGGTAAGCTTTGGCAATGCATTAAGCATGTATCTCCCCACACTTGATTTTCAGAATATGTCAGTTGCCATTCTTTGCACATTCCAGCAGATGGCAACTCCAGTCTTCTTGACATTTAATGTCTACAAGATCTCTCCCCCCCATATCTTTCATCTATATACACAGATAAGCCATAGATAGATGCATGACTCAATTCTATTTTTAAAGGAATCACCCAGTTAGAATTATTTTAGACCAACCAGAGAGAAATAACTTGCAGCCCCAAAATCAATAGACTTACTTGCATATGAGTGATTGCATTATAAGATTAGTGATTAGCTGCTCAAGAGATTTAAACAAAGATGAAGACTTGACAACGCTAGTCTGTTCTTTACAACACTGGGGGTCTGCTTGTGCTGTTGAATCAAATGAACCACCACCTCCTCCTCTTCCTCCTCCTCCCTCTCCTTCTTTTCTTATATGTCCCACCTTTCTCCCAATATAGGGACTCGAGGGGACAAATAGCAGATTTAAAGCAATACAATTTAAAAACAATACAACATTAAAATGTATAAATATAATTAAAAAAAATTAAACCATTTTTTCTTTTTGTTTTAATTTTTATTGTAATATACAGTTTCCTGCATTGATACAGAAAGATTCATCAGATACTTATCAAATGCTTATCAAAAGCATCAAATACTCTAAAATCCTTCTTTCTGTAGGTCTCTTCTTCTTTCTTGTTTTTTTTTTCTGATCTTTTCTTTGGTTTCTTTCTTCCAGTCTTCTTTTCTTCTTTTTCTTCTCTTCTTTCTCAATAAATATAAATGTTCTTAATATACAACATCTACTAATATACTCAGTATAGCTTAAATCTTTGTTTTAACCTATGAGATATAAAACATAAAATATCAGAAAAATGGACTAGACCGCTGGTGTTTTTCCGATTATTTGTGGCTCTGTTTCGTCTACTTCTCTTAATTTCTTCTTATTTAACCATCCTTTCTTTAACTATCCGTTTATCCTTGTTTCTATAGATTTATTCTTAAACTTAAACAATGTTGGTCTCTTGTAATCACTAGTATCGCATCTTTATGGTTTTTTGGACTTTATTTAATTATCTATTCATCTATCCATCCATAAATTTAATTATCATCTTTATCTCGGTTATAGTTGTTATTCTCTTATAGTTATTTTAAAATTTCTTTTTTTCTTCCTTATTTATTATTTTGATTTATTTTAGTTTTATTTTATTTTAACTTTTACTTAATTTTATACATATAGTTTTTATATTCAGTAGTTCCAGAGGAAGTTAATTCTATTCCAGTCTCTTTTTCTTTCTGTTAATGATTTCCTTTTTATTACATGTGTCAAGATGTCCATCTCATATAGTTCATATAGTTTAATTTTCCAGTCTTCTATATTTAGGGCTAACAGTGACTTCCAATTTTTAGCTATAATAAGTCTTGCCGCTGTTATTATGTTCAGTAGTATTTTCCAATTCTTAGATTCTGTTGGTTTATCCAGACTATTCAAAATATTTAACAAATATATCTCAGGTTTCATCGGAAAAGTAATTTTTAAAGTTTGTAGAATTAGATAATGTACTTTTCCCCAAAAGTTCTGAACTTCTTTGCACTCCCACCATACATGGTATAATGACCCTATACTTAATTTACATTTCCAACATCTTCCAGATAATTTATTATTAATTTTTGCCAATCTCTCTGGGGTTAAATACCATCTTAAATATATTTTGTAATAATTTTCTTTTAAGGCATTACTATTAGAAAATTTTAAATATTTTGACCAGGCCTTTTCCCAATCTTCGAGTTGGATATTATTTCCTATGTTGCATGCCCAGGCAATGATTTGGGGTTTTATTAATTCTTGTTCCATATCTAATTTTAACAGGACTTGATAGATCTTTGCTAGTGTTTTACCTTCGTTAAGTTGTAATATCTTGTCAAGTTATTTTTTGACTTATCAAATCCTCTTGTTTTTTGGTCCTTTTTAAATCTCTCGCTTAGTTGTCTAAATGGAAACCAGTTACATATAATCCCCTCTTGTGAAAGTTCTTCTCTTAATTTTAATTTCCATTTATCATCTCTATTTATTAATAAATCTTCATAGCATATCCATCTCTTAAAAAAATTAAAGCATTTTAAAAGTTAAAACAGTTTTGAGTTAAAATAGAATATGTTAAAAATTACAAACCTTAAAATTTAATTAGGACAACATTCCTAGCCCTTATCAGTTTGCAAAGGCCTGCCGGCACAAGAATATCTTTATTTGCTGCCAGAAGGACAGCAGGGATGGAGCCATCCTGGCCTCCCTAGGTAGGGAGTTTCAGAGCTTGGGAGCAGCCACTGTGAAGGCCCTCTCTCTTTTTCCCACCAAATACATCTGAGAGGGTGGTGGGACAGAGAGAAGGGCCTCTTCCAATGATCTCAGTAATCTGGTGGGCTCATACAGGGAGATATAGTCCTTCATATAGCCTGGAGCCAAGCTGTATAGGGCTTTATAGGTCAAAACCAGCACCTTGAATGGACTGGCAGCCAATGGAGCTGTTGCAACAAAGGAGTTGTATGCTCCTTGTAGCCACCTCTAGTTAACAGCCTGGCTGCAGCTCTTTGGACCAGCTGGAATTTCTGAGCACTTTTCAAAGGCAGCCCCATGTAGAGCACGTTACAGTAATCCAGACAGGATGTAACCAAGGCATATAATACTGTGGCCAGATCTGACTTCTTCAGGAATGGGTGCAATTGTCACATGAGTTTTAGATGTGCAAAAGCACTCCTGGTCACCGCTGATACCTGGGCTTCCAGGCTCACAGCTGAACCCAGAAGTACCCTCAAACTATGAACCTGAGTTTTCATGGGGAGTGTAACCTCTTCTAACACAGGCTGAATCCCTATTCCCGGATCTGTCTTTCAACTGACCAGGAACACCTCTGTCTTGTCTGGATTAAGCTTCAGTTTGTTTGCCTTCATCAAATCCATTACAGCGGCCAGACACCAGTTTAGGACAGAAACAGCTTTCTTGGAGTTATGTGGAAAGGAGTGATAGAGCTGGGTATCATCAGCATACAGATGACACCTTACTCCAAAGTTCTGGACAACCTGTCCCAGGGCTTTCATGTAGATGTTAAAAATCATAAGGGATAGAAATGAGCCCCGAGGGACCCCACAGGTCAATGGCCAACGAGTCATAGAATCATAGAATCATAGCGTTGGAAGAGACCATGGGCCATCCAGTCCAACCCCATTCTGCCACGCAGGAACTCAAAATCAAACCATCCCTGACAGATGGCCATCTAGCCTCTGTTTAAAGACCTCCAACGAAGGAGACTCCATCACACTCTGAGAGAGAGAGTGTTCCACTGTCGAACAGCTCTCACTGTCAGGACGTTCCTCCTAATGTTGAGGTGGAATCTCTTTCTTGTAGCTTGCATCTGTTGTTCTGAGTCCTATTCTCTGGAGCAGCAGAAAACAAGCTAGTGCCCTCCTTCATATGACATCCCTTCAAATATTTAAAGAGGGCTATCATATCCCCTCATAGCCGTCTCTTCTCCAGGCTAAACATACCCAGTTTCCTAACTCGTTCCTCGTAGGGCATGGTTTCCAGACCCTTCATCATTTTAGTTGC
>CM034708.1:7210550-7228156 GCA_020142125.1 Phrynosoma platyrhinos
TAAGGGGATGGGTGGGGGGGAGGGGGTAGTGGGGAAAGGGAATGTTTTAATTATATTTTGTTTTAAATTCTGTTGTTCCCCGCCCCGATTGCTCAGCAGAGGGGCGGGTTATAAATAATTTTTTTATTATTATTATATTATACTTGTCATGGCTCCATCCTACAAAATTCTGAGATTGGTAGTTTTGTGAGATGCCAGCTCTCTTTGGCAGAGAAGACTAAATGTCTTGCAAAGCTACAGATCCCAGGATTCCATAGGTTGAAGCTATAACATTTAAAGTGGTGTCAAACTCCATTATTTCTACAGTGTAGTTACGCTCTTAGTTACAGTAGGCCATTGGTATCTGCAGGTATCTCCAGGACCCCTCTTGAATTCTAAAATCTGTGGATGCTCCCTGGGATAGTAAAATGGTGCCCCTTATACAAAGTGGCAAAATTAAGGTTTGCTTTGGAATGGAGATTATATATATATGTATCTATATCTATATCTATATCTATATCTATATCTATCTATATCTATATCTATATCTATATCTATATCTATATCTATATCTATGGGCCTTTGCAGACTGCCAGAAATAGTGCAAATTGAGTCCAAACATCTCTGGCATGAGTGTTTTCCTTACAGCCCTTTCAGGTTGGTATTCATTTTTAAACCTCTTGAACATGTCGCTTTAAATGTGTTGAAACCTGAAGGGAAGATTATGAGGTTAGAAGTATTTTTCCTATAAATTGTGGCTCATTAATCTCTCTCTCTGTCTCTCTCCCTCTGCCAAATGATAGCAAAGGAAATGCCAGAATTTCCCCTCCAAAATAAATATGCGAGTTTTAATTAGTGCACGGACAAAAACAGTATTCATTATTAGTGGCACTTGCTATATTTTCCCCCTTGGGTTTTGCTTTTAATTAAGATTTTTGATGGGAAATGTCATAAGTCAGTAGGCTTCTGCAGCTGTAATGTGTCCCAAATGGACCCTCTGCACTGGCTTTGCACTAATGTCCTGTAATTGTGTTTCACTTTCCCTAATTAAACTGACAAGCAACTTGAATTGATATCACTTAGAACATTGATCTGAGGAGGTGGCAGGAATAGATTGCCCCATTTCTCCCACTTGTGTGCTGTATAAAGTGATTGTTACAGAGACGCCTAGAATGGCGAAGAACGGAGAACCAGTCACCCATTGAATCGTGTTCCTCCCAGGCTCTCTTAATGTATATTATATATATATAATATACATTAAGAGAGCCTGGGATATATATGTATTGTTTCAGATTCTGTCCATTTTAGTGGCAGGGGCCTGGAGGGAAATTCTTAGACTGGAAGAGCAGAGCAAATGCTCAGTAGCTACATTATTTACGCTAATGAGGATCTCATCGTCTTCTTAGCCAGCCATCCATTAATTCAAAGTGATAGGTGGAAGTTACACTATGTGTGCAATTAATCGTCATGCTCCTTGTTTGTAGCGCAGGTGAGGCTTCCCCTGGAGGGCAGCCAACTGAACAAGGCTAGCTGCCAGGAACACAAGTTGATTTTTGCAACAAATTTGAAGAATGTATTAGGTGCTGTGTAAAGTATGATTGTTCTCACTGTGTGTGTGCCTTTAACACACACACACACACATACATAAAGGCCACTTAATGGATACCTGGACACCTAAGATCAACCAAGTAGCAGAATTATGCACATAACTCTCTGGAATGTCAATAATTGAAAATACCAGTTCTAGTGGACAGTCGCAATAACTGTATGACAAGAAAGTGTGCAGAGGCATCTTCTCATAAATGGCAAGATCTAAAGCCTCTGTGATGATCTCCTATGGGCTCAGAGCCAAACACTGCAACTCCATTCTGATCCTTTGCACACAGTAGTCATTAGTCCCAGTATTCTGGATCTCCCTTCCCACTCCTGCAGAGTGGAATGAGACCCTTGAGACTATCTATCCAAGCAGCCACCTGGTGAATTAAAATGAATTCCCTTAGCACACACCAGGACTTGCTAAGCGAGTTGTAGTTCCCTCTCTTGCTAACTTAAGCAAGCAGCAGCCCTAGCCGAGTAAAGGCACATGTAGAAGGAGTGTGAGAAAGGCAAGGCATTTTTAAAAGAAAAGTTTTATTCTAACTAAGGAATTCTAGAGCAAAGGATATCACTATATGCAAGACCCCTTGTCTTACAGGCACAGAGAAATGTAAGTTACAGAATAGTCATTTCAGCCAAGCCAGAAAATAACCAAAAGATCTAATGCAGCTGATACATATTCCTAAATTTTACTTACAAGCTTAGCTGGGCTTTGTAGTCCTTGATGTGTCTGGATGCTGGGATCCTGGACTCCATTGCCCAGTTCCACCAGCATCCTGAGATCTGCCCTCAGAAGAAAACAAAAGAGGACACAAGACCACATGGTCCAAAAAAAGATTTTTTGAAATCTCTGCTCAGAACAATCTCGAAGTTCCCAGTTTTGGCAAACTGATGTAACTGTGATGTAACCCTTATTAGAATGTGATGCAAACCCTCATTAGGATGCACCTCCCTCCAACATTTAAACCTTGTTGTCTGGGAGAATCCTCAGATGAATTGGGGGGGGGACCCCACACATGAAAAGCTCTGAAGCTCAAGACCTACGGATCAGCCTAAAGGTTGATGCAGAAAAAAGAACAGGATTAACATCTCTCCAGCTGTCTCACTTGTTCTATTCCATTTTTTCCCCAAGAAATGTGTATCATGCTGTAGTACATTAAACTATAGGTCAGGGGTAGTCAACCTTTCCCCTTTAAGGGCCAAGGGACTTCAGCTCCCAGAAGCCTCAGCCATGTTAGCCAATAGTCCCATGTTGGCCAATAGCTCCTGGGATTCTGGGAGCTGAAGTCCCTCGGCCCTTAAAGGGGAAAGGTTGCCTACCCCTGTTATAGGTTATTTATGTGTGCATGTGAATTCAAGTCACCTGTTGACTTATGGTGACCCCCATGAAATTCATAGAGTTTTGTCTGGCAAGGCATATTCAGAGGTTGTTTGCCAGTTCCTTCCTCTGAAATATAGCCTACACAGTTGAGTATCCCTTATCCAGAAATCTGAAATCCAAAACACTCCAAAATCCAAAATTATCTACATGGGTGGCTGAAATGGTGACACCTTTGCTTTCTGATAGTTCAGTATAAACAAACTTTGTTTCATGCACACAAAAAAATATTAAAAATGCAGTGTATATAATTACCTTCAGTCTATTTGTATAAGGTGGATATGAAACATAAATGAATTGTGTGTTTAGATGTGGGTCCAATCTCCATGATATCTCATGTATATGCAAATATTCCAAAATCTGGGGGGGGGGGGAAATCTGAACTCCAAAACACTTCTAGTCCCAAGCATTTTGGATATAGGATAGTCCACCTGAACTGTCTTATGTGGAGATCCATTATACTCCATAAAGCTGACAGGACAAAACCTTGAATACAGAGATTTTCAAGAAACTGTTTAAGATTATTATAGATAATTAAATAGGCAATTCACTTCCCTTTAAACTATTTTTATGCCTCAATCTGTTTCCCTGAAAAGCCCTTTAAAAGTTACTATACTTTAAAGCCTGCTCCCTCCTCCACAGTAACCCAGAATTTCAGTTTATTCCAACTATCTGTCTTTGGACATGTCAGGGTAACTCTCTATATAATATTTGCCTCTGATTATTAAATTGGATAGAGAGGGTAGTTACCTCATATTATGGAGCAGCATAGTTCACTCTTATTATGAACTAGACTGGTGAGGTTCTAGTAGTAGGAGAAACCTAATCAATACTGGTCACTACAGACATGAGAACACTGGTGGGAAGATTTAGGCAGAAAAGATGAGATATGTCCATTTTTCAGGTTTGCTGTCGCAGTTTTGCTGTAGCTTTGAAAGACAAATAAAGGAACGGGGAGTTTCCCAGACATCCTGAGTTGTTTTCCATTAATACTTAATAGAATTAAAGGTTGAATCTCTTTTATCCAAATGCTTGGGACCAAAAAATTTTGGGATTGTGTGTGCGTGTGTGTATGCTTCTCCATAATAAATGAATTTCATGTTTCAACGTGGGTTTCATATATATATATATACACACACATATATGGCATTATTTTGGACTATTTGCATTTTCAAAATATCTCATTATATATATAATATAATGAGATATCTTGAAAATGAAACCCAAGTCTAAACATGAAATTTATTTATGCTCTGTATACATCTTATACAAACAGCCTGAAGGTAATATTATACTCAGTATTTTTAAAAAAAATACTTTTGTGCATGAAAAATCATTTTTGCACACTGAAACATCAGAAAGCAAAGGCACCACTATCTCAGCCACCCATTAACAAAGTTTTGGATCTTGGAATGTTTTGAATTTCAGAATTCTGGATAAGGGAGACTCCATTTGCAGGGCATGCAAAAATATTGACCGGTTCCCTTAACTATGTGGATTGTATGAGTGTTTGAGTTCTAAGCGGTTTGATGCTGGAATAGGAGACCGGAACTGAATCCCAACTCAGCCAGGGAAATTCCTTGGATGATCTTGGGCATGCCACACCCTGAGCTGAAAGGGAAGGCAATGATGAACCTCTTCTTAAAAAGTCTTGCCAAGAGAATATCATGTTGGAGTGATCCAAGGGTTGCTATAAGTCAAAAACGGCTGGAAAGAACACAACATAGTACTCTTCTTACTCTTTATGGTATCATACTAAGAATCATTGTTGTGCAACTCTACAATCCTTCAGGCAACATGGCCAATAATCCAGGAAAGTATTTTTTTTAAAAAAGAAGAAGCTTTGATTGATTTACCTGACTGGGGAAGCTCAGATTCAGGTGTCTGTGGCTATTGGGAGCAGAAAAGAATGGAACAGGTAGAGGTATTTAAGACATATTTAAGACCAATGTGGTCTGTAGGCTACTTATTGAGAATATAAGCTTTGAGGAATCTGAGGAATAATGATAAAACATTTGTTTGGAGATCTGTTGTTGTAATGGTTGATATGACATTCTTGTGTGAAAGGGATACCTCAACAAAGTCCCCCAAGTTTCCACTCTGTGAATTTAAACAATGGTAATTTTGAATTTTCTGAAAGTTTGCATTTTAGCCAACAGCCCTTCCTCATATATACCAGATTACAGATTGCCTAGAACGGGTGAGCGCTTGCTGATTTCACATTACCTCTATGTGAGCATCATTTGAGACCAGGAATCAGAGCCCTGAAGTGTAAATTAAATGAATACAGATTGCAATCTGCAGCTGGCAAACAGAGGGTGCATAAATTAGGAGTTTGTTGTGGACACTATGGTGGGTGGTAATTAAGAAATTAGCTTTTTCAATGGAATGTTTGTTGCCAACTGAGTAAAGACATCTGCTGGCTTTCTTTTAAAGGCCAGTTACTTACTTTTTAAAAAAAAATTAAATGGACAGTTAACTAAATAAGAAATATATGTTTTTCTTTTCTTTTAACCCCTCAGAAGGTGGTTGATAGTTTTAAATGAAATCACTAATGTCACTAGTACCCTACAATTCTCAAATGATCAGACTTGACCTGTTTACAAGTAGTCTAGATCTTGTACAGTTTTCCTAGCGTATTTCTTGGTTCCTGCAGGATTCTCCTCTTTCATCAGATCAATATGTAAAGCTGCACTGAGAACCAGTATGTTGTAGTGATTTGAGCATCGAATTAGGACTTTGAGGGACCAAAGTTCAAATCCTTACACAGTGGTGGAAATACACTAGGTGTCTTTCACACAATAATGAAAGTGGCAACTTAACATTCTTGACAGTCGCATGACTTTGCTGGAAGAGTTGGTTTATCAAAGTAGTCTCATTGACGCCTAGAACTGTCAACAGCTAATACGAGGTGCTTCTGTATTCATGGCTTTTGCAGCCATGGATTCAACCATTGTCACATTGAAAATAATATATTTTTAAAAAATTTCACAAAGCAAACCTTGATTTTTGCCATTTTATAGAAGGGACACCTTTTTACTAGACCATTTTATATAATGGGACTTGAGGATCCATAGATTTTGGATGGAACCAAACCGCAGCAGATACAAAGGACCCCCTGTACATAGAAGTATGAAAGAGAGAAAGAGAAGGAGAAAAAGAGAGTCAGGTTTGTGAAGTTGTAGGCTTTCATGGCTGGCATCCATAGTTTTTTGTGTGTTTTTTTTCAAGCTGTGTAGCCATGTTCTAGAAAAGTTTCTTTCTGTTTTTCGCCAGCATCTGTGGCTGGCATCTTCTGATATTTCGCCAGCCACAGATGCTGACAAAACATCATAAAGAAACTCTTCTAGAACATGGCCACACAGCCCAAAAAACCCACAGAAATCTAGAGTCAGGTTTGTTTGTTTTTAAATGATACTATTCATTTTAGTGGGGGAAAGTCCTAATGCTTCAAAGTAATAATTATTCCATCATGGGGGAAAATGAAGTTTGTTTTCTTACTAAAATTGCTGCCATAGTAAATCTATTCATGCAGTGGTCCTTCTTAGCCCGTGTAGCAATTTCCAGTATTTCCAAAGTCCCAATTGGCCTTTTCTAATTGCTTAAGTGCAGGGAACTATCTACTGGAAGGGAAGCAAAATGAAGGGATTGCCCCACCTGAATAAGAAAGTTTCCATCAGTTCCTAAATTTCCAGGATTGCAGAGAATGAGACACTGGAAAATCATTCACACCTCTCTTTGATTTCCCGTGTTTGTATTCCCTTGGTTAACTTTACCCCTTTTCTTTGGAAGCCTGCACTGTATTTCTATATGTTCTACAAATTTTAATTCACTACAATGCTAGAAATTTGAGGACTGGAGAAAAATGTCATGGGGGGGAATATAATTTCTATTTGAAGAGTGATTTTGCCTCTATATTTACACCCCTGCTTGAGTATATCTTTCTTTATCCCCCCCCCCTTTTCATATAGCAATAGCATTTACATTTCTATACCACATATCAGTGAACTCAACACTTTCTAAGCAGCTTACAATCTGTAAGTCAATTGCCCCCAGCAAGCTGGTAACTCATTTTACCAACCTACAAAAGGATGGAAGGCTGAGTCAACCTTGGAGACCTAGGATCGAACTCACAGCCTTGTGTGATACACACACACTCTTCCTTTCTGCTTCACACATAGTCAGACATTTGTCTGTATCTTTATATAGACATTACCATTTAGCCTTCTGAGCTGCAAGATGGAAAACTATGGGTTGGTTCCAGATTTGTGTACCTTCCGTATCACAGCAGATACTCCGATGTTGCCACACAGAAATGCTACACAGAGGCCAGGGACCCTACTGAATGGTGTTGACTCTTGTGTGGGAAAAGGGGTGGGAGTAGAGGCTTTTTCAAGCCCAGTTGCACATTTTTCAAACTGGATCCAACCCAATATGTTTTAAATATCATAAAGATGATGCACACATTGCTTAGACCCTATGCTAGTTTACAGGCCCTTGACATGGATCTCCAGTTAGTAGACCAAGGGTCCAGGCCTGTAATTATGCAATGCAGGTTTGTTGATTGTTTCATACATACTATCTTGGAAACCTCCTTCCATGTCCTGACACATGAGACTTTTCATGTGCAATGATTTGAGTATTCTTCATTTATCAAGACGGTGATGTGACAAAAATATTAAAAGCAAGCTGACGGTAATTTTGATTTTGATTTTGATTTTTTTTTTTTTTGCCTAGTGTATAAATCATTACCAAACTTGATGATATTTCTTACCACATTCCTAAAATAAAGATGTATTTTCAGATGTGTCAACTATTGGAAAATGTATGTTTGTTCCAAATCGGTCTTCTTCCTTTTTTTTTTTTTTTAAAAAATGTACATATGTATTAGCATTAAAGCAATTGGTGGGAGGATAAGTCTACTACCTTCTGATAAAAAGCTCTGCCTTCTAACATAAAAAGTATACTTGCATTAAATTAGAGGCACCTGTTTTCTTAAGCTGTAATAAAGTGGGTGTATTTTTCTTTCCTTTTAACCTTTAATGGTGAATCATTTCCTTACCTAAAATCGTCACTTATAGTTTTTTTTAAAAAAAAAAAATGTGGATCATTCTAAGAGTTTCATAAAAATTTTAAACATAATTTTAGTTGAAGTTGAAAGTATAATTTCAGTTTCTCTTATTTTCCTCTCTAACATATTGATTGAAAGGTGCTTAGCAAACCATTTCATATGCTTTGTGAATCCACTCCAGTTCTATGAAATCCAGGGGGGTGTATATTTATGAAATAGACCTGTTTCATTCATTGAAAGTTAAAGTGAATAAGATATTGTTAGAAGTAGATGGAATGCTGAAATTTCCATTTTTAGTCTGCAAACATGAGACAAGATCCTCGTGCTTGTGTAGAATCAAAGAGTTGGAAGAGTTCTCATGGGTTTCATTTCCCCATGTTATATGCTATCGTAACTCAGTATAAGTCCATGGTTCTATTGGTAGGCCAAATCACACTATATTATGGTGATAATTCTTATGCATAGTGTTGGTGCATAATTTTGCATCTGGCATGCCCTGCAGCCACAGTTGCAGTGTTCCTTTATTAAGAACAAATCTCACAACCTTTTCAGCCTATTGCAATTTGGATTTGAATCAATCTGTGACCTGCTTCAGATGTGCTTGTATTCTCTATACTTCATTTCTGGTGTGGAGATGAGGAATTGCTAATGTAGTATCTGGTGCAGGACACAGAATGATCATGTAGATATACATATCACCCATTTCCAATCTGCCCTTGCTACTCTTTTGTCTGTTTTAAATGATTCAACATTGGAATTAATGAATTGTCCTTCTCTAATCAGAAAGTAAAATAGGCGATTTGGATCTTATGACTTTTATACTTTAACCCTGAGAAATTGCCCCAGAGCATAGTGTAGTGGTTTATGGGTTGGACTAGAATTCTAGAGACTGGTGTTCAAATCCACTCTTGGCCATAGAAACCCATTGGCAGACTTTGGGCAAGTCACACTCTCTCAGCCACAGAGGAAGGTAATGACAAACAGCCTCTGAAAATCTCTTGTCAAAAAAAAAACAACAACAAAACAAAACAAAACAAAAACAAAAAACCCTTGGTTTCTATGGCCAAGAGTTGATTTGAACACCAATCTCTAGAGTTCTAGTCCACCATGATTATTTTTAAAAATATGATAAATTGTCAAAACAACAGCAACAATTAGAATCATCATGAATCAAAAACAACTTAAGGCTCACAGCCACAGAGGAGATAACAACAAGCAAGTAACAGATGTTTCAAAACCCAGGATAACTAGGTAAAAATCAGCTGAGAAATGTAAAACTGTTCCTAGCACCATGTCTCATTCACTTAATTAATACTTTAAGTTAACTAATAACTCAATTCTGAAATAGACTGCCAGAAATAGTGTGAATTCAGTCCACTTTTAGGGTTAGGGTTAGAGTTAGGGAACCATGGGAACTGTATTTTATTGGGGCACCAGAGTTGTCTGACAGAGAAGGCTCAATGTCTCAGAAAAATAACAGTTCCCATGATTCCCTAGCACTAACCCTAACCCTAAAAGTGGACTGAATTCACACTATTTCTGGCAGTCTGCAACCCCCAGTGCTAAGATTCCAACTTAAGTTAATCACTTCAGTTAATTAATAAATTTCACTAACTTTCCCATAGAGGTTAGATAGTGCCCAAATATAATTAATAAGTTAGTGGATTTTAGTCAGTTAGTTCCTATCTCTAATCATTAACTACTGCCTTGGGGCAGGTTTTGCCATGCATATTGCCCTGGCTATTTCACCCATATAGCAAATATGGAATCACTTTGTCCTAAGGTCCCACTCTAGCCCTGTTCAGCATGGAGCATAGGCAGTTTCTGACTATAATTTGTCTCTGTTGTGAAACCTGTTTGCAAAAATATGCAGTCCCCATCCACCTTAGCAGCTGGAGTGGCTGAAACAGATGAAATAAGGTAAGCCAAAAGGAGAGCCAGTGTGACACAGTGGTTTGAGTGTTGAACTATGACTCTGGAGTACAGAGTTCGATTCCCAGCTTGGCCATGAAACCCACTGGGTGGCCTTGGGCAAGTCACATGCTCTCAGCCTCAGGGGAAGCCAATGGCAAACCTCCTCTGAACAATTCTTGCCCAAAAAACAAAAAACAAACAAACGCAAATCCATGATAGGATCACTTTAGATTCACCATAAGTCAGAAATTACTTGAAAGCACACCACAACAAAAAGGACGAAGGAATGGAAGTGACAGGTATAATTCCAATTGTCAGGAATCTAAAATTGCTGCTTCTCCCAGCTGTACCTGTGGATGGACTTTATATCCCCCTAGTATTCTATTCCTGTTAGCCATTCCTAAGGTTTTGTAGAGCAACCCTGCAATACCGGGGAGCAATTTCTTTAAACAAATGTTTTCCAGTAAGAGCCTCCTGGTCCCTACACCACTATTACTGTACCTTTTTTTAAAAAAAGTGTGGTATTGTAATTGTGATGGTGATGCAGTGGCTCAAGTGGTGAAGACGCTGACTCTGTTGATGGCAAGATTGGCAGGTTGGCAGTTCAAGGCCCAGGTAACGCATGATGAGGTGAGCTCCCATAGCTAGTCCCAGCTTCTGCCAACCTAGCAGTTGGAAAGCATGCAAATGCAAGTAGATCAATAGGTACCACTTTGGTGGGAAGGTAAACAGCGTTCTGTGCAATCGTGTTGGCCACATGATCACAGAGTAGTCTCTGACAACGCTGGCTCTTCGGCTTAGTAACGGAGATGAGCATCACCCCCTATGGTCGGACATGACTTGACAACCTTGTCAACAGGGAATAATTTTACCTTTACCTATTGTGATTCTGTAATTCTGTATGAACTGTGGATAATAATGCCATCTTCCTTACAAATAAATTGAGGAAGGGCAGAAGAGGGGAGGGGGAATAAAATGTACATTAATCTGCTGTAGTTGTGGATCAATAGGTAATCGGTCGAGCTGTCTCTTGCAGGATAAATTACTGGGTAAATGGCACAAGAATGTGTGTGTGTGTTTTTTTTTTGGGGGGGGGGAGACACAATGTATAATAATATGTTAGTAGATGAAGCTGCTAGAATGGTTTTAGCTCTCGCTTTTGTATCCACCACAAAAGACTCTTAGAAGACACCCTTCGGTATTAAGAAGCAGTGGCCATTTCTGATACCTGTATGTCAAGCAAGCTCTTTGGAAAAGTGGAGATGCTTCTGTATTGTCAACAGAACCATTGTTTGCAGCTGGTATATTATTTGTACCAGAGGATCATGTTTCTTTTAAATCCTTCCATTCTATATTTTCAATAAGCTTGGACTTCTTACTGGAGACGTGATACTACTCTGGGACTGTCTGAACCATCCAGGATATTCCAGGGGCAGCCCAGAGTCTTTGTTCTGACACTGGGCACTGTTCACACATGCATCCTGCCATGCTGACTGGTGTGGCCATGGCAAGTCATTTGCTTCTGAGGTCAGAACAAGGTGTCTAGCCTCGATCGCATGGCTGGGTGTCATGTTCTGACTCCAGAACAAAGTGACCCTTGGCAGCAGCAGCTGTGCCAGGTGGTACAGCAAGACTCAAGTGCAAACAGCCACCCAGCATCAGAAGGAAGATCCAGAGCAAATACCATGCTTTTTAAATCTGCATTAGCAGTGTTACACCTTGAATTTGATGCTGAACAGCCCAGATGCCATCTAGACTGCTTTCACCAGACTTGGGGAATAGGCCCTGCATCGTCCCAACTCTTCACTAAGAGGAAGGGTGGAGGCTGTTATATGTGGCCCATGCAGACAGGACCTCTATGACAGCACATTTTCCATACGTAACAATAGCAAAATCCACCAACAGTATTGCTCCACCAACGTGTGATACACACATAACTCACTTCCATTCTTAGTACAGAGGGTTCTACTGCCATATCCATCATTCTGAGAAGCAAAGCTTGATTTTATTAAGGAGATTATCACACAAGCTAAAAAACGCTAGGAAACGGAACTTACCCCTCCCCAATTCAAAGCCTTCCGACTTTGAAAAATGGCTGCCGGAGCATGTTAAGTGATTCATGTAGCACTCGGGCTGCATTCAGATAGTGATTTTTTGGTGGAAAGCTGTGCAATAGTATTTGGATACAGCCTGAATTTTACTTGAATTCGGGAGAGGTAAGTCATGTTTTCCAGCGTTTTTTAGCTTGGGCGATAATCTCCTATATATGCATTGCTGGACTTGATCATTAGGTACAGACTCATTTATTCTAGCCATTTCTCCCCCACCAGCACCACCGCCTTTGTTTTTAAAGAGCATTTTTCACTTCCTTGGCAGACTTAGCGGTGGGTATCAAAATGTATTTCTCCCCTTCCAGGTTTTCTAGAAACATCTGTATAAAAACTACATATCCCTGAGAGATGTCCTTGGGGAATTAAATAAGTTTGCACACATCACCATAGTTTGTGGCTTTGTCTGAGTTGTGCCCATAAGTAAGTCACTTGTGATTCAGTACAGGTGGATCAAGTTTTGTGTGTATGTGTGTACAGAACAACAGTTTTTAAAATGTGCACAGATTCAAATATCCATACATAGACAGTGTGACTCACTGAAATAGATAGTAATGCTCAGTAATGCACAATAATGCTCAGTACGTTACAGGCGGAAAAAAGTAAGCCATGACCCTGAGTTTTCAAGACTTGAGCAGGACTGCTGGTGACCAGGGCACCTAGAGGTTTCTCTTTCATAGGGCCACCATAAGTCATTTTGGTGGTAAATAACAATAACAAAGTTAGAAGGGAGGCAGCAGAGGTGGAAAGATCCAACCCCCCAACCTATGTGCAGCTTCCGCATTGCCCTTTATTACACATCGCAGCTGTGTCTGATGAAATTTTTAGCAGGAAAGTCTCCTGCTCTGCTGGCCACCATAGAAGAAAACTCTGGGAGAAGTTGTAGGCTTTCATGGCCGGCAACCATAGTTTTTTGTGGGTTTTTCGGGCTGTGTGGCCATGTTCTAGAAGAGTTTCTTTCTGACGTTTCGCCAGCATCTGTTTTTCTCTGAAGATGCCAGCCGCAGATGCTGGTGAAACATCAGAAAGAAACTCTTCTAGAACATGGCCACACAGCCCGAAAAACCCACAAAAAACTTTGGGAGAGCTTGACTTGGTTTATGAGCAATTGACCAATTATGGACAGAGGAAAGGGCCATAAGAAAGATTTTTAGGAGGAAGGTCTCCTGCTCTGCTCTCCACCATAGAGGAAAACTCTTGGACATTTTGACTTGGATTGTGAGGAATTACCAAATTATGTAAAGAGGAGAAGGCCATAAGAAAGATACTAAGAAGAGAAGCAAAACTGGGATCCAGAAAAGGAGACAGAGAACTTGATGCAGGGAGAGGGAATGGCAACCAAGCACTGCCAAACGTGTCACTATCACTAAGTTCTTTAGCACATTAAAGAGAGAGAAGTGGAGAAAGGCCAACTAAGTACTGCCAAAAGTGTCACCAACACTAAGGCTGCATCTGCATAGCCAAAATAATGCAATTTGACAACATTTTAACTCTCATAGCTCAACGCTATGGAGTCATGGAGTTTGTAATCTGTTGTGGTACCGGAACACTCTGCCAGAGAAGGCTAAATATCTCAAAAACTACTAATCCCAGAATTCCATGGCATTGAGCTATGGCAATTAAAGCTGTGTCAAACTGCATTATTTCTCTAGGGCAGATTAGAACTAAGTACTGTAGCATATGAGAGAGAGATTAGTTAATAACAATTTCAAAGTGACACTGGTCTCTTGTCTGAGATGTCCATCATGACACCTGCAGTTACAGTGCAACCACTGGTTACTTTCTTGTAATATTGCAAATATAAACATGTATATGGGTAATATGTCTTAAAAGGCAATAGTAACCTGTATGGGGGCAGGGGGTCATGCATGGCAGTGCCAATAAACTGTCCTCACCCTATCTTTATCAAGTTCAAAGGTCTGCAGGGCCTTCCAAGGATATTCCCATGAATGCAGGTAAAGGCTTCTGTGCAACCAGGAACCATGCAATATCATGCTTCCTCATCCCTGAAATGCTTCAGGTTCCATTGAATGTGCACAGATCCTTTCCGCCTACAATATATTCCGCCTGCAATATATTCAGCTCAAAATAGGAAGATTTGACATAATGAGAGTATGGTCAGAGTATGTGACCCATACTTCAGAACAGGACTTATCTGTTTCATAAACTGCTTCTGCACTACAGAAATAATCCAGTTTGACATGACTTTATAGTAGTTGTGTGCCTTCAAGTCGTTTCCAACTTATGGGGGTTTCTTGGTAGGTTTCTTCAGAGGGGGTTTGTCATTGCCATCCTCTGAAGCTAAGAGAGTGTGACTTGCCGAAGGGCACCCGCTGGGTTTTCAGTGGCCAAGCCAAGATTCGGACCCTAGTCTCCAGAGTCATAGTCCAATATTCAAACCACTACACCACCCTGGCTCACCACTTTAATTGTCAATGCTACAGAATTCTGGAAATGTTAGTTTTGCAAGAGATTTGCCTGCTTGGTTAGAGAAGTCTGATGTCTTAACAAACAACAATTCCCAGAATTCCATTGCATTGAGCCATGGCAGTTAAAGCAGTGTCAAACTGGATTATTTCTGCAGTGCGGATGCAACCATACAAGGTCAAAATTTGGCTCGCTCTCTGGTGCGATCTCCGAGTGTCATTCAGGGAGTAAGTTGGCAACCATGTCTCTTCATCTGTCACTGGTTTGTCATATAGATAGCCAATTTACCCTCTCTGAAGTTCATTCTGAATATTCAGCATTGCTGAGAAAACCCAGTTCCTTTCAAATAACAGGCAGGCACTGTGACTCAGGATTAAAAGCCCTGAGTGATTTATTGAAAATCTCGATAAGGGATAAAGTAATCTTTATAGAAACTACTTTCTTCCAGAAGGCAAGATAGTCCATGCCCTGGAGTCACCTGAAACTTTTTTTACACCTTACAGGCTGAGAGTTATTCTTCCCTGTGTGTGTGTTATTTTAAAAAATTGTGCCATAAACTATAAAGTTCCTTCCTTTCTAGCACCCTTTTGTAAAAACAAAACAAAAAAAACTGCATTGAGGATCCTTTGCTTTGAAAGGAGAGAAAAATGCTTTAAGTGGAAGTCTTTATCCTGCAACTAATGTCTGCCAATGTGAGCCTTCTTAGTGTTGTAAGGAGCATTTTCCTTCTGTCCTCAAGCTGTTTTTGCTGCTTATTATCATGTTTAACATCCCTGCTGCCTGGCAGGATGGAGATTAGAAGCTCTTAATATTCGTTTCTAGTGAGAGGTATTGCCAGTTTTTCTTTTCTTCCTTTCTTTTTTCCCCCCTGGGAGCAAAGGCTACAGTACAGGGATATAATGCATTAGCACGAAACTTTGGTGTGATCTACTGAGTCACCTTAATCTCCCCTCCTCATCCTTTTTATGATTTGTTTTAAAGTAATCTGCTGCTCTCAGCTGTTAATAACAAGAGTCGCAAAACTTACTATCGAAGAGACACTGCATCTGTGTTCAGAAGGAGCCAAACACTTTAAAGATGCACGGCACCAGCGATTGCTCTATTTATACCCCAAAGGCGCTCAAAGTGGTTTATATGGAGGATATTCTCTCACTGAATTGTCTCCAAAACAAATGGGAATTCTGCAAGGTAGTACAGAGTCCTCCGTTTTCGCGGGGGATCCGTTCCGGACCACCACCACCCGTGCACAAAAATGGAAATTCGCCAATATTCAAGCCTCATAGGCTTGCACGCCACGGGCACATGCCTGATTTAGTTTCCCTCCGTTTGGCCCTCGCGGATAAGCAAGGGACGAGGATTTGAAGTCCGCAAAAACAGAAGGGTGACTGTCATAATAATAATAAGTGAAGGGAACAGTTGCTATTTGAGGTATGGAGTAAAGAATAACAATTGCAATAATAACTGTAATTGTAATAATTTTATTCATGTTAATAAGGGAATGGTTGCTGTTTGGAGGTAGATGTGCGTGTGAAAATAATAATAATTATAATACGTGATAGAACAGTTGCTATTTGAGGTATGGAGTAAATAATGACAATAATGACAATAATAACTGCAATTGTAATAATTTTATTCATGTTAATAATGGAATGGTTGCTGTTTGGAGGTAGATGTGTGTGTGAAAATAATAATAATTATAATACGTGATGGAACAGTTGCTATTTGAGGTATGGAGTAAATAATGACAATAATAACTGTAACTATCATAATATTATTAATGTTAATAAGGGTTGTGAAGGAATGGTTTCTCTTTGGAGGTAGATGTGTGTATGAAATAATAATAATACAGTTGGTCCTCCATTTTTGCAGGGGGATCTGTTCTGGAACCCCCCCCCAAAAAAAAAATGGGAATTTGCCAATATTCAAGCTTTATAGGCTTGCGTGCCTCAGGCGCATGCCCCATTTAGTTCCCCTCCATTTGTCCCTTGTGTATAAGCAAAGGATGCGGATTTGAAGTCCATGAAAACTGTATAGCAAATATGTTGTGTTCCTCAAGTCAACTCCTACTTGTGGTGACCCTATCCCAGGGTTTTCATGGCATGTTTTATTCAGGAGGGGGTTGCCATTGCTTTCCTCTGAGGCTTAGAGAGTGTGACTTGCCCATGATCAACCAGCGGGTTTCTGTGGTGGAACAGGGATTCAAGAGTCTGAGACTGCATCCACACTGGCATCTGAGATTGCACCCACACTGCAGAAATAATCCAGTTTGACACCACTTTAATTGCCATGGCTTAATGCTAGGGAATTCTGGAAGTTTTGGGAGATGTGTAGCCTTCTCCGTCAGAGAGATCTGGTGCCACAACAAACTAAAAATCCCATCATTCCCTAGCATTGAGCCATGGCAATTAAAATGGTACCAAACTGGATTATTTATGTAGTGTGGATGCTGTTCTAGACCCCTTACTCCAACACTCAATCCACTACACCATGTTGGCAAGATGTCCAATCAGAA
The DNA here is from genome assembly GCA_020142125.1 of Phrynosoma platyrhinos. NCBI lineage: Eukaryota > Metazoa > Chordata > Lepidosauria > Squamata > Phrynosomatidae > Phrynosoma > Phrynosoma platyrhinos. The sequence continues at coordinate 7,227,536 of CM034708.1, forward strand.
ATATGAGAGAAGGAGTAGATGTGAGTGGAAAGGACTAGTACTAGGGAGGGTGGTTAGAGGTTTGTTTCTCTTTTAATTGTCTGTTCCCCATGATATTAAAAGCTTGCTTTCATGTGATTTTTTCCCTGCATCCATACTGCAGAAATGATCTGGTTTGACACCACTTTAAATGCCATATTCCTGTGCTATGGAATTCTGGGAATGGCACTTTGTTGTGGCATCAGAGCTCTCTGCCAGAGAAGACAAAATGTCTCACGCAACTACAGCTCCCAGAACTCCATTGCTTTGAGCCAGGGCAGGTAAAGCAGTATCAAACCATATTCTTTCTGCAGTGTGGATGAAAGCCTTTGTCTTACATTGTAAGAGTTGCTGTTCATATGTTGTGGCAGGTATATTGCATTTATATAGTGCTTTGGTAATTATATACACTGTGGCATAGACAAATAAAAATTATCTTTATATTAAAAACCTTGGGATTTGATGAGATTATGTGGAAGACAGAGTAGCAAGGACCAAGGGAAGACGGAGAAGTCCATAATCAGAACCGGAAGGGAAAAGAGAGAGAAAATGTATTTAAAAAGCTGATAGTAGAAGAACCAAAAGACAGTGGTGCCATGGAAA